>QLPC01011616.1:0-19257 GCA_003314055.1 Lactifluus hygrophoroides | reverse complement strand
GCCAGGCCATCTCCGAGAGAACGTGTGGGCCTCGACCCTGTGATCACGAGTTAGCTCGGAAAGTAAAGTGATTAACGTACGGGCGTGTGAAAGGTGCTTGTGTTTGGCCCTGTTCACCATGTTGGCCAGCACCGCCTGGCGAGAAATTAGTAAAGTAACGGGAGCATGGCGCTCCGAGAGAAGCCGAGAAGCCCTGAGATAGTTACTGAGGGCTGTGAGGCCCTCCGCCAGCGACGTCATCTGCGACCCCACATCGTCTGCCATGCCCCTCGTCCAAGCCAAGGCTAAAACGTCCCGTCCCTTGTGAAGGATGAAAGAGGTATAAAAGGGAGGGGACGGGACCACCAGGATGTCCACACGTAAGGTAAAAAGGGTCGAGGGCGGCCAGAAGAGGGCGCCCCTCGCCTGCACTGGGTCAGGGCGCGCGAAGATAGAAAGGTTAATGTCCGACCAGAAAGCCCCTGCGCCGCGTTGCATAGGTAACGTGAAGGTGGAGGGGCCAGTGGGCCGCATGAGTGAAAGAAAAGTGGGGGTCTCCCACGCTGTCAAAGACGAGAGGACCGGGTCCTCCCACCAGGGTAATAGGGGAACGGCGTCCGGTGGCAAAAGGGCCAACCGGCACGAGTAAGAAACCAAGAGCTTACGTAATGTATACACAATCGGTGGGATGGCAAGAGCGATGTGCAGCGGCGCGGTCGGGGTGGTGCGGAAGCAGCCGGAGATCCGGCGCACCACCTCGTTCTGGGCAACCTGCAGGGAGGCAAGGGCGGCCTTGGAGAGCCAGTCAGTGAACCACACGGCCAAGCCGTACGTCAAGACGGGTAAGACGATCCCGGTGTAGACCCGGCGCCAGAGCATGGCGTTGAGGCCCAACACCGAGTTACCTAAGATGAGCAACGCGGTCGTGGTGGAACGAGCGTGGTTGGTGACAATCTTGATGTGGTCCTTCCAGGTCAGCTGGCTGTCCAAGTAGACGCCGAGGTAACGGACCACCCGACTGACCCGGACCCGAGTCTCCCCGACGAAAGGGTCGCGGTAGAAGACGATCGTGGGCGGCGGGCGTGGATTGAGCACCGAGCGCGCAGCGAGGCGGGGGGTGTGTGGTCGTCGGCTAAAAAAGATAAACTCCGACTTGTCAGCATCGGCCCACAGGCCCACGTCGCGCAGCCAACCCAGGACCTCCTCCAGGCTGGACAGCACCCGCTTGGCAGCGTCGCGGTGCGTCAGACCCGGGGCGAAGATCGTGCCATCGTCGACATACATACCCAGTGCGCGCCCCTCCCAGGTCCGGTTGAAATGTGCCAACATCGGCGCGGTGTAGATGGCAGAGAGGAGCGGTGACAGGGGGGAACCCTGTGGCATGCCGAAGGAGACGTCGAAGACGGACGACTCCTTGCCGTTGAAGGAAAAGTGCACGCGGCGCTGAGTGAGGAAGGAGGAGAGCCAGCCGACGACCGAGGTGGGGAAGCCAAGGAGGGCGCATACGTGGAGCAGTCTCGGGCTGTACAGGTTGTCGAAGAACCCGGAGACGTCGAAGAGGGCCATGGTGCCCACGTGCCCCGATGAGATGGTGGCCGAGGCACGGTGAGTGAGCACCGCGACACCGTCGACCGCGCAACTGTAGTCTCTGGAACCGAACTGGTTGCGCGGGATGAGGCCAAACTCGTTGACGTCCTGCAAGAATCGGCGGGCGATCAGCTTCTCGAGCAACTTACCGCAGCACTCGAGCAGGTTAATGGGTCGATACAACTTGGCCGCCATGTAGTCTTTGCAGCCCGGCTTGGGCAGCACCACGCACCGTGCCTCGTGCCATGGGTGGTGTCCCATCGACAGGCACTTGTTGTAAAGGTGCACGAAGCGATCCGCGCGCGCGAGGAAGGCCCAACGGAGGACCTGGTAGTCCACCCCACTCAGGCCCGGCGCGGACGACATCGAAGTGTCGAAGAGGGCAGCCTTGATCTCGTCTTTGTCGCAGACGTAGGTGGGGCGGGCTGGCAAGGGAGGAGGGTCAGTGGGGAGGGAGATGGCCGGGGCCGACGTGGGTGGCGTGAAGAAACGCTCGCGTAACACGCCCAACATCTTGGTGTGGTCGGCCGTGCGGCTGCGTGGTGGAGGGAGGGAAAGAGGTTGTACATCCGCCTGGCGGCGGCCCAGGCGCCACCTGGCGCAGCGCCAGACGTCCGACGGGGAGATGTCGGCGTAGACCTTGTTGGTCCACGTGCGCTTGGCGTCCGCCACCACGGCATGCCAGCGCTTCCTCGCCAAGGGGAGGTGGGGAGTGCTGGCAGCCTCTCAGAGCTCGATGAGCGCCTCCGCGCACGAGTCGTTCCACCAGCAGGTGGACGCGGGGTGCGGGGTGCGGCGGCGGGAAAAGTAGAGGGAGGAGGTGTCATTGATGTCCGCGATCAGCTGTGCGGCGGCGTGTTCGAGGGAAGGGACGTCCGTGATGATCCAAGCGGGCAGCTCGGCAAAGGACTCCATCCATGCGCGCTTCATCGACCCCTCCAAGACGTATCCGGAGAGGAGTTGGCGCTCGATGGAGTGCATGAGGGAGGATGGTCGCCAGTGTATGAGGAGGGCGGCGTGGTCGGAGCCGAGCGAGTCCATGAAGGACACGGAGAGCTCGGAGAGAACGTCATAGGTGGTGGCGGCGGTGTTGGCCACTGCGAGGTCGAGGACGGAGTGGTGTGGGTGGCCGTGCCTGGTGGCCAAGCCCGGGGCGTTCAGGACCTCCAGCAGGTTGTCGTCGAGCCAAGAGCCCATCGCCGTCGCCCAGCGGGATGGTGTCTGCATCGGGCGGGACCAGCGTGGCGAGTGCGTGTTAAAGTCCCCCAGCAGCAGGGCGGGCTCAGACTTGGGGTGTTACGATAGCGTGTTTTGGACTTATTTTTCTTTTTTTGACTGTGCACCTTCCCTTCCCCATGACCTATGACCTACCCACTTGCCGCACAGCCTTCTACCTCATCCTTACATCATTCTGACATCATTGACTCCACTATGACTCGTTCTTACTAAGGAGCTCCATGATGACTTCACTATACTCCACTACACTCCAATGACCTCATCTGTACTCATAGCTATATAAACCCGCAGTAGAGCACCTTGTACTGCAGATTAGTCCTTCTCAATAAACAGGACTTGACCTTCGAACTCCTGTACTGGGTGCCTGCATTCCAGTCCCTCCTCTCATCTTGTGAACCACCCGAACTCTTGCTCTTAGCTTGAGCATCGAACGATATCTTGCCTCTGTCACTAACAGAAGTACAAGTTGTACAGAAGGGAACGTCCTACCCTAACATAAGGACTAATCTCCACTCTGGCAGAAGCAAGTAGCAGTCGTATCAAAGGAAAAGGAAGATCACGACTACCCAGCATACCAGGACAATTCGACGTACCTGACGGACCANGCCTTGGACGACGTCGACAGCTTCATTACCATACAAGACGGCGACACGAGCGGGTGATCCGTCAGATGCACCACTGTGATGTCGCGGCAGAGGGCCGCTCGTACATAAACGACGACGTAATAACGTTCGTCCACGGTCAACAGGGGCGGGTGGAAAACCCGCCAGGCAGAAGTAAGAGAGGGGCCCCAAAGGGGGACACCCGTGGGATCAAGGTCCGACCGCAGCGTAGCTAGGCGGACAATTTTGGGTTCCTGTATGAGGAGAATGTCAGCATGGGAGTCCGAGTCGTTCAACAAGCCAATCGTCCGCATGTAGTTCTGGTTAACGTTCACAGACATGATGCGGAGGGGTGGGCATCCCTTCATGAGGACGGGTGACGAGAGGCGTACGCGCGGCCCAGGGGGCCAGTGCGGTGGTGGGCGATCTCGCGGTTGATGTCTTCGACAGACCACCCGTTGTCCACGAAGGTGCAGATGGCGTCGACAAAAATGGGGGCTAGGCCTGCCACATCGACGCCGGGAGGGAGCGGCTGTGTGCCCGGCGTGTCCGCCGTGGGGGCGGAAGAGGGGGCGGGGATGGCAGCGTCTGGCATCGGCATGTCGTCGATGCGGGCGAGGGCCGGGGGATAGACAGGGGGAGGCAGGACCTCGTCGGAGGAAGAGTCCACCGCGATGCCCTGCGACGGTGAGTCGCCGTGGGGGTCGCGGAGGCGCTTTGCGGATGGGCACTTGCTGTTAGGGTAGGACGTTCCCTTCTGTACGACTTGTACGTCTAGGGTTGACAGAGGCAATCGATCGTTCGGTGCTCAAGTTAAGAGCAAGAGTTCGGGTGGTTCACAAGATAAAAAGGAGGAACTGGAATGCAGGCACCCAGTGAAGGAGTTCGAGTGTCAAGTCCTGTTTATTGAGAAGGACTAATCTGCAGTACAGGGTAGTATCCTACAGGTTTATATAGCTAATCGTACAGTGATGTCATCGGAGCGTAATCAGGCGAGGTGAGGTCATAGTGGGGCCTCTTAGTAAGTCATGGAGTAGGATGAGTAAGAAGTGGAGTAACGATGTCATAATGATGTAGAAGGCTGTGCGGCAAGTGGAGTGATTATGGAGTCAAGGGGAGGGAAGGTGCACAGTCGGAAGAAAAGAAAATAAGTCCGAGTACGTATCGTAACACTTGCCGTGTTCACAGCAGTGATGGCCCGCCACCTTGAGGTTTGGCGTTGCCGCGCAGTTGATGCAGCGGAGGGGGCAGTCACACACGCCCGCCTTGGCATGAGAAGTGCGCCGCGGGCACTGGAGAGGGTGGTCCTTGGCCTCGTGACGGCCACCGCACACGAAGCAGACGACCACCTGGGGCGCCTTGCGGCATCGCTCCACGCTGTGCGCCAGGGAGTGGCAACGGTCGCACTGGCGGAAGGGCGCCTTGGAGGTGAACTTGCGGGCCCAGGTGCGCGCCCCGAACATGTAGGGGGGTGATTTGACGATCTTGTTGACGAGGGTGTTTGTCGGGTTGAAGATCGACATGGTGATGGAGCCCTTCACGGGCAGGGACCCAGCCGCGTCGCGTGCGTCGTACGACTGGAGCCACTTGGGCGGGAAGATGTAGGTCACCCCCGCGAAGAGAGGGTTGAGGTGGAGCTTGGCGATGAGGTCCGAGGAGGAAGGGAGAGAGTCGTCGTCAAAGTTGCGGACGATGGTGACCATGTTCAGCATGAGACGGGCATACCCGTCCTTGGGCGCCAGCGTGCCGCGCGGGAAAGGCTTGGTCAGTATGTCCTGGTGGCTCATCACCACCTGCGCATCCGGCTTACCCGCGAACGTGAAGACGAAGTTGGGGTCGGTCTGGGAGCTCCAGCGACCGCCGAGGAGGTTGAGGGTCGAGCGGACCACAGTGAGGTCCTGACGGACGCGTCGGGCGATGTCCGCCCCCGAGGCGCGCAGGCGGGAGGTGGGCGCAGCCCCCGGCACGGAGGGGATCACGACCGTCCATTCCGTCGTGTTGAGGGTCGTCTGGCAGGACGCCGTCGGAGGCTTGGAACGCGGTGGTGGGGGTGGAGAACAGTGGGCAAGGAGCTTGTTGACGATGGCCTCTTTCGGGACGCTTGCCCCAATGGCCACGAGGTGGTTGCCAGTGATGAACTGGTAGTTCTCGATGACCTTGTCACGCGTCATCGCCAGCAGTTGCGCCTTGGTGTATGGTGACTTGGGTTTCACGTGCGCGGCGGACGGCCCCGACGGGGCCGGCGGCGGCAGGACGACACCAAGGGGGTTACAGCCTCAGGGGGGGCCCCGGGAACAGGAAGAGCCCGCGGCGGAGGCGTAGGAGGACGGTCAGATGGTCTTGCCACGGGGGCCCACTGCCTGCCAGTCTCCGGGTTGCGGGGCGGCAGGGGGCGCGGGGCCTGTGATGTCGATAACGGGTGGGGTCGGGTCCCACGCTGAAGGGGTCGTCTGACGCGGCGGATCCTCGTCCATCGACCGCATGAGGTCGAGATCCTCGTGGAATGCGTCGTAGATGGTCTTGATGTCCCTGGCATTGAGGACGTGTGACGACTCCAGCACGTTGTCGAAGTAGTAGTTATCTAGGATGTCAGTGAGCAGCTTCACCTTGTCAGCTGCGCCAACGCGGCCGAAGAAGGCCGCGAAAACATCCGGGCCCGTGTCTGGCGACGCTACCCCGTCACGGAGGTCCACCAGCAACAAGCGGGCATTGTCAGAAAGGGTCGTCGGCGCAGGAGCGCACGGCGGCGGCTGGGGTTTGGAAGGAGAGTATCTCCCCTGCCCCGCCACCCCCTGTTGGTGTCCCATTTCAACTGTGGCACCCCGGTTAAGGGTATGCACGTCCACAGCTGGGTTTTCAACTCCTTGCCCTCGCCCCACAGGCAGTGCCAGCGCGACCAGCGGTAGTGCAAGGGGGGTCATCGTGGTAGGTTTTTGGGCAGTGGGCCCGGGGGGGTTCCAAGGAACCTGAAGTGTAGCGGGGCGAGAGGCGATGGACCCATCCTTACCTTTGCCCTTCGCGGCCTTGCCGGCATCCCGGCGTTCGACCACCTCATCGATGATCGCTCGCAGATTCGGCAACACTCCCGGGGCCACGTTCGAGACTGACGGGACCAGGCACTTCTTGTGAGCAGCCGCGGGGGGAGGCGGAGGGGGATGGGGAGTGGGATGTTCGACCGACTTAAGGCGGGCGTCGAACTGATCAAGACGAGAGGAGATGTGGGAGAGGGCGTCCCCGACGACCCCGAGCTTGGACTCGAGGAGGCCCGCGATGTGCGTGAACATCTGGGCCATCGGGTCGGCATGCATTTGCGGTGCGTTGACGACTGCCATGGTGGAAGTGGTGGTGTTGCCTGAGGGGGCGGGGTGTTAGGGTAGGACGTTCCCTTCTGTACGACTTGTACTTCTGTTGTTGGCAGAGACAAGATAATCGTTCGTGGCTCAGGTTAAGAGCAAAAGTTCGGGTGGTTCACAAGAAGAGAGGGGAAACTGGAATGCAGGCACCCAGTAGGGAATTCGGTGTCAAGTCCTGTTTATTGAGAAGGACTAATCTGCAGTACAAGGCAGTATCCTACCGGTTTATATAACTAATGGTACAGTGATGTCATGGGGGCGCCATGAAGCAATATGAGGTCATAGTGGAGCCCCTTAGTGAGACGTGGAGTAAGATGAGTAAGAAATGGAGTAACGACGTCACAATGATGTAGAAGGCTGTGCGGCAAGTGGGGCGGTCATGGGGTCAATGGGAGGGAAGGTGCACAGTCAGGAAAAAGAAAAATAAGTCCAAAATACGTATCGTAACACGGGGGGCTCATTGTCGTGGATGAGCATGGGCTGAGAGGAGTCCTCCTCCTCCTTGGCCCGCATACCCGCGATCACCCGTTCCGCGTCGGAGAAGTCGTTGAAGACGCGGCACAGTTTGGCGGGCGTCGGCATGTAGCGCACATCACGATCACCGGGGAGGTAAATGATGGTGTCATAAATGATGAGGTATCGTTGGAAGGCGGCGTCCACGTCGGAGTTGGAAAATTCGAGGGGTCGGACGTAGAGGGAGTCAAAATGGTTACGAACCTCTCCCATCAGCCGCTCCTCCACCTTCTCCCTATCTCCCAGGGGTGTTACGATACGTACTCGGACTTATTTTCTTTTCTTCTGACTGTGCACCTTCTCGTCACTTGACCCCATGACCGCCCCACTTGCCGCACAGCCTTCCCCATCATCATGACGTAGTTGCTCCACTTCTTACTCATCCCGCTCCACTCTTACTAAGAGGCCCCACTATGACCTCATCTTGCTCCGCTATGCCTCTGTGACATCATTGTACCAATAGCTATATAAACCTGTAGGATACTACCCTGTACTGCAGATTAGTCCTTCTCAATAAACAGGACTTGTTACTCGACTTCCTCTACTGGGTGCCTGCATTCCAGTCCCTCCTCTCATCTTGTGAACCACCCGAACTATCGCTCTTAGCTTGAGCACCGATCGATACTTGTTTCTGTCACCACCAGAAGTACAAGTCGTACAGAAGGGAACGTCCTACCCTAACAAGGGGGGTGCCATCGAGCAGATCCCCCGAAGGGGTGGTCATGAGGTTGTCGAGCGCACCCTGTAGGGGGCGTGACGGCATGGGCTGGGCGAGGTCCTGTGCCGAGAAGGCAACCTTCGTCGGTTTGGCGGTGGGGGGAGTCACGGGGCTGGGGGCCCGGGAGGTGTGCGACGAGGCACGTGAAGGGGCGTGGGAGCCATAGGGCTCCGCAACTTGGCGCGCCTTGCCCTTCTTCGCCTTGGTGGCATTCTTCTTGAGGGGGACCGCACGGATCGTGCCCTCGGCTGCGGCAACAACGTTCGCCTTGAGTTGTTCCGTCTCGGCCTTGGTCTTATTCCTGAAAATGAGGTAATCCGCATCAGCGTCGGCGATGTACTCAGCCTTCTTGGCCTCCAGCTTGTGGAGGACGGATTGTTTGGCCTCCTCGAAGACCTGCTCGCGGAACTGTGCCTGCCACGCGTCCCGATCGGCAAGGACAGAAGCCTCGATCTTGGCCCGGGTGTCGTGGACAAGGTCGTCTTCCTCCGTCTCGAGGAATTGGTGAGCCTTGGCGGAGGCGGCGAGCATAATCTCTTCAACATGCGGCTTGATCACGATGTCGCACGCTTCGTGTGCAACGCGCTTCTCTAACGCAAGAACAAACTGGGTGCGCAGGTTGTCTATCCAGGCGAGCTGGGAGGGGTCAGGGGGGTTAGTCTTTTCCCACGAGGGGAACACCATGTCCAGGATGTCACCAGACTCGATCGACTCGTTCAACGAGCGTCGGAGAAGAGAAACCAGGCTCTGGCGCTGGCGGTCATACCAAGCGCCGACCTCCTTCGTGAGGCGGCGGTTCTCCTCATTGACAATCGTCTTGTGCAGGGCGTCAATGTCCTGCCCGACAGTCTTCATCAGGCTGTCGTATTCGGTGGGGGGGAGGACGCCGTTGGACTCCTTGAGGCAGCGCACGCACGTCTGCCAGTCACCGGGGGCGAGCTTCTTGTCGACCATCTCCCTCGTGTCTTTGATGAAATCCAGCAGGGCAACGCAGGCCGAGCGGAGGGTGGGAAGGGCACGCATGTCGTGCTTGGTGAAATGGTTCTTGGGGGAGTCCCCGTCCTTGGCGTGGGTGTGTGCGATCCCCTTCACGCCAGCACAAAGCACCTCCGTGATCACACACACGAAGGTATCGAGGTCAAGGGGCTCGTGGGGGTCGTCAAGCTGCTGCTCGGCGGGAGTGTTGTTGTTGTCCTCCGTGCGAAAGCCCGCGAGGAGAGTGTCGCGAAGGCGACGGAGGGACGTGAATTCGGCAGCGCCAGGCTGGTCGTCCTGGAAGTCGTGGAGGGTGAGTAGGACGTGCACGTCGCAAGGGTGAGAAGGAATAATGCTGGCGACGTCAGAGACATCACGGCGACCAGGGAGAAGCGGTTTGGGAGGGGCGAGGGCTGCTTCAATGAGGGCCGCATCGCGGGTGTTGTAGGAAGCAGAGTCGCCCAGCAACTCACACTCTCGGTCAGGGAATGGAGTGTCGACGATGGGGTCAACGGACTCCATGGAGTCAGGGAGGTCGGGAGGAGACAAGGTAAGGTGTATGCGAGGTTTATTGCGTATAGTAGTGAGTAGCTAGACCAGCACCAAGTGGGCGAACCAACAGTGGTGGTGGTTAGAGGAAGAGAAGGATGCTGCTACTTGCTCTCCCATCGTGGCATCCCAAATCTGAATCGTCTGATCTTCTGAGGCTGAGGTGATGCGATGACCATCAGGCAAGAACACAACAGACTGGACACATTTTGTGTGTCCCTTGAAGGGGGCTGCTACTTGCTCTCCCACCGTGGCATCCCAAATCCAAATCGTCTGATCTTCCGAAGCTGAGGCGATGCGATGACCATCGGGCAAAAAGGCCACAGACCAGACAGACCTGGCGTGTCCCTCGAAGGGGCCTGCTACTTTCTCTCCTGTCGTGGCATCCCAAATCCGAATTGTCTGATCCCAAGAGGCTGAGGTGATGCGATGACCATCAGGCGAGTAGGCAACAGACCAGACAGATGAAGTGTGTCCTGTGAAAGGGCCTGCTACTTGCCCTTCCATCGTGGCATCCCAAATCTGAATAGTGTAATCTATAGAGGCAGAGGCGATGCGATGACCATCAGGCGAGAAGGCAACAGACCAGACAGGGTCAGTGTGTCCCTCGAAGGGGTCTACTACTTGCCTTCCCGTCGTGGCATCCCAAATCCGAATTGTCTGATCCAAAGAGGCCGAGGCAATGCGGTGACCATCAGGCGAGAAGGCGACGGACTGGACAGAATCTGTGTGTCCCTCGAAGGGGCCTGCTACTTGCCCTCCCATCGTGGCATCCCAAATCTGAATCGTCTGATCTGAAGAGGCCAAGGCGACTCGATGGCCATCGGGCGAGAAGGCGACCGACCAGATATGTTGTGTGTGTCCCTCGAAAGGGCCTGTTACTTGCTCTCCCATCATGGCATCCAAAATCTGAATCTTCCGATGTTACGATACGAACTCGGACTTATTTTTCTTTCTTCTGACTGTGCACCTTCCTACCACCTGACTCCTTCTTACTCCACTTGCCGCACAGCCTTCCCCATCATCATGACATCGTCACGATGTCATTGTACTTCCCTGACGTCAGACTTACTAAGTAGCCCCACTCTTGACATCATTGACTCCACCTTACTCCGATGACTTCATTGTACCATTAGCTATATATACCTGTAGGATACGACCTAGTACTGCAGATTAGTCCTTCTCAATAAACAGGACTTGATACTCGAACTCCTCTACTGGGTGCCTGCATTCCAGTCCCTCCTCTCATCTTGTGAACCACCCGAACTCTTGCTCTTAACCTGAGCATTGATCGATAACTTGCCTCTGTCAAATACCTGAAGTACAAGTCGTACAGAAGGGAACGTCCTACCCTAACATCCGATCTTCCGAGGCTGAGGCGATGTGATGACCATCAGGCAAGAAGGTGATAGACGAGATAGATCCGGTGTGTCTGAAGGGACCTGCTACTTGCTCTCCCATCGTGGCATCCCAGATCCGAATTGTTCGATCTACTGAGGCGGAGGCAATGCAATGACCATCGGGCGAGAAGACGACACACATAACCTCACAGTAATGTGCCTGAATTTCCATCTCTAATGCTGGCCAATGCAATAATTGTCCGCGCTCTAACCATTGTGTCTGCGGAAATAGGCCAGCATAATGTTTGACAACGTGCAAACAACTTGGCGTGAAAGGGAGAGCAGAAACATAGATATGCGGAGCGCTCCTTGCAATCGCCATCCCGAAATGCCGCACAAATGCCGACCCATCCTGGGTAAGTTCTAATAAGCTCTCCACATCAGTTGCCCCGCCCTGTTGCTTTTCAGTTAGTCACTAGCACCATCGTATTCACCATCTACCCACCTTCATATCAGACTTCATCCATTTCTCCACAGATGCTAACGCAGCTGATGCTTGGCCAACACTCCCCTTGACACTGAGCACTTCCAACCAAAATAAGAACTTGTTCTTTAAAAACCATTCAACTTTCGTAGCTAGATCATTCTCGAAATCCAACTTTGCTAGATGATCGTTCCAGTAAAGGCAGGCATACGATAGAGAAGCTGGGATATGCTCTGCAATCCGAGACTCTAGATCCGGGACATCCCAGTTGGCCAGGTACGATGATTCCAATTCGCATATGTTGAATTTGAGATTCTCCCGCATTATTCCGAGGCAGGAATGGGCCAATTGATGGTGAGAATCAGCAATATTGACAAAGAAGTCGGCATTCTTCTTATCGGTTAGGAAATCGCGAAATAATGTGTGAAGCGGAATTATGGGAAGTGTCACGTCGTCTCAACATTCCATGGACTGTTCTTTTTCTTCTCAGACACACTACTACCCTCACATCCGGAGGGCTGACTTCTTACTCATGCCGATGGACTTCAGACCCCATCCTTACCTATGATACTTACCTTACAGACTCGTTATCACTCAGTAAGGGCTCTAGGCCCTCTAGCTTCGAACCCCATACTCTGGACTATGACGCACACCCTACCTTGTGACTTGATGGCCATATGGGCCTCTGTACTATACCGGATATGACCATATGACTTAACTCAGATACTGGATCATGGGACAGACCTATGGAAGGCAGTGGAATGTACTGGAAGGGCCTCAGGAGCACCAGTGGACATACTGTAGACTACTTAAGGACTTGTGACGTCTCTAGGTAGTCTTAGGTCTGTTCTCCTTGTGGATATACTTTCTAAGTCATCCCCTCTATCGTGTGAACCCTCATTCCTCAAGCTTATTGCTTGACCTCACTTGGCACAGACCAGACAAGTCAGAGGACATATCGAGTCCTTGCTAGACTTGTGGACATGCTTAAGACTTAGGCGTGACATTAGAACAGACCTCAATCCTGGCTCTGAGGTCAAGGAAAGGGAAGCAACCCCAGAGGGACCCCGATTTCGGACGAAGACCCTCTTACCCCACCACCCCCTTTTTGTGCCCCAGCGCAGGACCTAAAGACGTCCCGAAGGGATGAATCATAACTTGGAAAGGGCAAAGGGCCGTCTATCACTTGGAGAAAGGAACCGAAATTGAAGGACACATCGTCAGGTGGAGCGGTTGGTACACCCTCTCTGACGAAGGACTATTCCCTCTCACATTTGCCCACGGACTCTGGTTTGAGTTTGAGAAACAATTCCATCAAGACAAAGGCGACTACGACAACAACGAAGAAGGAGAGGCCACCAGACTTGCACCAAGTGCCTATAACCTGGAACTCCTGCAAGTAGAACCTGAAGAACTTGTGGCACTTGACGTTCAACCTCTGTTACAAGCTCTAGAAGAAGGAGAAGACACTCCACGGCCTGCTAGTACAGATCCAGATGACTCTAATACCCCTGAAGACAGAGAAAGCGACTCTGACGTCCCAGAAGACCCCAGAATGACTAGCACTACTACCATCATCCCGACACAAATCCAAACCGCTGCCAATCTGATGCTCAACCCACTCAGTACCAGTGGACAACCTGGAGGCAGTGGTGGGTCAGGCAGTGGAGCCCCACCTCCTAACCCTGGAGGAGGACCTGGTGGACCAGGAGGACCAGGAGGAAATGTCCAAGGACAACAGGGCGCTGCGCCACTCGGAAATGGGTGTATGGAAGGCGCCCCACCTTCCCCTTTCGAAGGAGAACGCCCCTTGGCAGACGCATGGATGGAAGCGCTCATCCTTTATCAATTTACCAATGAAGATACCGCTGTCATGCAAGATCCCTATAGGAAGGTAGCGCATGCCCTCACATACATCCACGGACAGTCAACCGCTGAATGGAAACACCAGAAGATCCAGTGGATCTCGACTAGACCCGTCCCCACCCCACCTCATGCCAACATATGGGACAAGTTCAGATCCAACTTTGAACAAGACTGGATGGACGTCAACGCTGCTACCAATGCAGCGACCGCACTCCAAAAGCTCAAAATGCAAGGGCAAGACATTGACCACTATATCAGTACCTTTGCAGCGTTGGCGAGGAAGGCCAACTACCCCTCGGATAATGAAGCAGTACACGATATCTTCAAGAAGGGGTTGACCTGGGCCCTACACCGAGAGATCGGTCTCTTGGATGTGCATGTACATACCTGGGAAGAAATATGCATGCTGGCGCGAAACAAACAAGCCAAGCTCTCAGAACTAGAGCCATACTGCCCCCAGAGGAACTTCTTCAGACGCGGAAACCAAAGAGGAGGACCGCCTAGGCCGTTCTTCCAGAATCAAGGCAATTGACAGTATAGGACGCCAGCCAACCACCCAGACACCATGCAAGTGGATGCCCTCCGTGGCATCACCAAAGCAGACGCCCAGAAGCTCAAAGCCGAGGGGAGATGTTTCCTGTGCAAGAAACAAGGACACATCAAGCGCAATTGTCCTTCGTTCAAAGGGCCACGCCCCAAAACCATGCAAGCTTCAAAGATGGACATCAGCGACGCCACTAGTGACTTGGGAAGTTCTACTACGTCTTCCACCCTCTCCACCGACCAAGTCTTCGAATATCTACATTCTTGTGATATGTCAACCTATGAAGAACTGCAGAGGAGGTGGGAGAGCGCCGAAGGAGGGCAGGATTTTCAGAAGGCTTGAATAAGAAGGCCTTTATTCGAGCTATGTTTCAATGTGATGTATTCTTACCCAGACTCAATAGTATGCGACTTCTGGTTCGTTTTCACACCGTGTTGAAGGAGGCAGACCTGGTAGCTCTTGTGGACAGCGGAGCCACTGGCAACTTCATCTCACAGCTGTTCATCGAAGAACATGGGCTCGGAACAAGACCATTGTGGCGTCCCAAACTACTACACAATGCCAATGGAACAACAAACAAAGGAGGGATCGTAGACAAATATGTGGACCTTGAAGCTACTATGGGAGAAGTAACTCACACCCTCAGGTTTTATGTAGCTGACATGGGAAAGGATCAAATGGTATTAGGGTACCCGTGGCTCGTAGCAGCAAACCCACGACCCAATTGGGCCCAAGGGACCATGGACACCGCTCTCATTATCAAGACAGCCAGAGCAGCAGCGCCACCACCCAATAAGGAGGTTAAGGTATTAGGACTATGCTCCATCACCATTAAAAACTGACCATGGCTGAAGAAAGGGGAGACGATAGGACTAGAATGGAGGAAGACCACCATCACCCAACAGTTAGCCGAACAAGCTCATGACAAAACAAAGAAGGACTGGAGAGATATCGTCCCCAAAGCCTACTGGAACTTCAAGAAAGTGTTCAGCGATGAAGAATCGAAGAAATTCCCCCCTATCCGACCTTGGGACCACACAATTGAACTCCTGCCTACAGCACCTCCTACCCTGGGCTGTAAAGCCTATCCCCTCACCAGAGAGGAAGACAAGGCACGAGACACGTTCCTGAAGGAACACTTAGACAGAGGAACCATTCGACCATCCAAATCGCCCTATGTAGAACCTCTGTTCTTCATCACCAAGAAAGACAGGTCAAAAAGACCCATCATCGACTATAGACAACTCAACAAACATACACGACGCAACAACTACCCCCTCCCCCTCATAGATGAACTCTTCGACCGCCTGAACCTTCACCCAGACCAACCCTCCAAGCTCTATACGAAACTAGATGTCCGATGGGGATACAACAACATCAGGATTAAGGAAGGAGATGAGTGGAAGGCAGCCTTCAAGACATCTATGGGCTCTTTCGAACCTTTGGTGATGTTCTTTGGACTCACTAACTTGCCAGCCACCTTTCAGGCCATGATGAATCACCTTTTCAGAGAACACATCGACAGTGGACACATAACTGTTACGATACGATTTGGACTTATCTTTTCTTCTTCTGACTGTGCACCCTCCCTACCACCTGACCCATGACTCACTCCACTTGCCGCACAGCCTTCCTCATCATCATGATATCATTGACTCCACTATGACTCATTGCTTACTACGGAGCCCCATTGATGACCTCATTTGACTCCACCATGCTCCAATGACCTCATTGTACTTTTAGCTATATATACCTGTAGGATACCACCTTGTACTGCAGATTAGTCCTTCTCAATAAACAGGACTTGTTACTCGAACTCCTCTACTGGGTGCCCGCATTCCAGTCCCTCCCCTTTACCTTGTGAACCACCCGAACTCCTGCTCTTAGCTTGAGCATCAACCGATAACTTGCCTCTGTCAAACACAGAAGTACAAGTCGTACAGAAGGGAACGTCCTACCCTAACAGTAACGGTGTATATGGACAATATCCTCATCCATATGCCTAACTCTCTAGAGTTCCATCGACGTAAAGTATGAGAAGTACTCCAAACCCTGCAGGATAATGAGCTGTACCTGTTACGGCTCACACTGGCTGGCGCTTAGATAGCTCTGGATCAGATGGTGAGGAAGTGGCTGATAACAATATGGGTGATCAGCTACTTCCTAGTCACGTGACCGTGGGAGTCTAGTGCGATGATAAGTCAGGTGACTAGTCATGTGATCCTTTCACATGATAAGAGATAAGATGAGATAGATAAGCAAGCGCCTATCTATATAGTCAGGTGATGATAGAGTGAAGGGTGTCAAGCCAAAGGCTTGAATGCTTCTTGAGTGGATAAGATAAGATGAAGATGATCTGATTAGATAAGATGAGCTGAGAGCGCACTCAAGAGATGAGACAAGAGTGTGATTCAAGGAACTAGTTAGAACTCAAAGCTGGGCCTAATGCCTTGCTTGAGTTCGTCTTAAATACATGGCTATCTACTGATCAGTAAGCAAGATCAGTCATCATTTTATGAAGATCAGTAAGCGCAAGGAATAAAGAAGTGCCAGGGAATGGAGGAGCCTTTACTAAGGGCTTCTCAGAGAGTCCTGGCCGTTTACAGAATGGTGGAGATGGAATAAAGTGATGCCAGGAGTGGGGCCCTTATTAAGGGCTTCTCAAGGAGTCCTGGCCGGTTATGGAATGGAGTGGTGCCACAAAGATTGAGGCAATTGCATAATGGGGATGCCTAAACAGGCGTCCCTTGGCTATTCCTACAATAGACGACTACTATAAGGGTCTGTCCACCGAAGTGGAAACTGATTCCCATGCCCCCTTCTCTCTGGGTGTCCATAACAGTACCTCAAGCCAAGCAAATGCACCTTTGAAGTATTGGAAGTCAAATACCTAGGGATGATAGTAAAGCCTGGAGGGATCGCTATGGATCCCGTTAAAGTGGAAGGGATCAGAAATTGGAAACAACCTCACAACCTGAAGGAGGTACACTCCTTCCTAGGCTTCCTCAACTTCTACAGGAGGTACATCACAGGATTCAGTTCTGTGGCGCGACCATTGAACCGCCTGGTCGTGGAACTGAACAAAGGAGCCCGGTTTCATTGGGACCAAGAACACGAAACGGTGTTCAGAGAACTCATCACAAGGACCACGACTGCCCCAGTCCTACAACAACCCGACTTCGAAAAACCATTTGTATTAAACACGGATGCCTCCGGCTACGCACTTGGAGTGGTCCTTCAACAACAAGATGACAAAGGAAGACTCAGACCCATCGCCTACCTTTCCAAGACCATTAGTGACCAGCAGAGGAATTGGGATGTCTATGACAGAGAACTTATGGCAGTCATTGAAGCTCTGAAACATTGGAGGAGATACCTACTAGGCGCAAAGCACCAAGTATGTGTCAAGGCGGACCATGACAATCTCCAGTATTTCCGAAAGCCCCAAGATCTAAACTGGAGACAAGCAAGATGGATGTCACGCCTAAGTCCTAAGCGTGTCCACAAGCCTAGCAAGGACTCAATACGTCCTCTGACTTGTCTGGTCTGTTCCAAGCGAGGTCAAGCAATAAGCTTGAGGAGCGAGGGTTCACACGATAAAAGGGATGACTTAGAAAGTATATCCACAAGGAGAACAGACCTAAGGCTACCTAGAGACGTCACAAGTCCTTAAGTAGTCTACAGTACGTCCACTGGCGCTCCTGAGGCCCTTCCAGTATGTTCCACTGCCTTCCTTAGGCCTGTCCCATGATCCAGGTTCGAGTCAAGTCAGATATCCGTATCCAGTATAGTACAGAGGCCCATATGGCCTTCGAGTCATGAGTCAGAGGTACACGTCATAGTCCAGAGTGTGGGGTACGAAGATAGAGGGCCTAGAGCCCTTACTGAGTGGTAAGAAGTCCGTAAAGTAAGTATCATAGGTAATAGGGGTCAGAAGTCCATCGGCATGTGTCATAAAGAGAAGCCCTCCGGATGTGAGGGTTGCAGCGTGTCTGAGAAGAAAAGAACAGTCCATAGAACGTCGAGATACCATGACATTACCCCCTTCTTAGGTGCGACGCTCCGAGTCGCTTCGGTAAGAGTGGAGGGACCTGCTCGAAGAGGGGGAGGCATCCTTCTTGGACCTTTACCACCATGTTCTCTGAAAACCAAATTTCCCCCCCATGCCCCGCTATCAAGCATCCCCGTGTCACTTCTCCTCCAGCCCCCTCTGCTCGAGGCCCTTCTCCTGGGATCACTTCCTCGTTGGCACCAGCCCATGTTGAAGTAGGATCCCCTGTTCCAGTGATCCCCACCCAAGGTGGGAGGAGGACAGGTTCTGCTGCTGTCCCGTCAACGGGTTCAGGAGATGGTGCTGACACCTCTGTCTTCGACATCCTCAACACCTTTCGACGTCGCTGGTTCATCAACCACGATTTCATTATCCCCAACATATCCACTGCCCAACTAGACACAGCTGGCCATTTCACCTGGGTCAAGTTTGCTCCCCAGTTTCATTCGCACCTCCTCCAACAAGCGCGCACCCTGTGCCCTAACCCTGTGCCCATGGCCAGGGTGAAGAAGGTGTTATTTGTATTTGTTTTGGAACTTCTTGATGGCCGTGGCTGCGAGGCCTGCCACTTCTTCGATCGTCGGGCACGTGGAGGCCGCAAGGCCGATGAAACTCCAGCGAACAAGAAGCAAGCTAGCTCTGGACCTTCCAGGAGGGAGAGACGGGCTGAGAAGGCTAAGGTGAGTGATGCAGTAGGCAATGAGGGGAACCCTGTGGCTGGTGAGACGGCCCAGACCCCCGATGAGTCACCCGCTTCCACCCCTACACCCTTGGCCCAGGAGATGGTGGCCGGCATGGTGGTTGATGCCCCATTCACCCCGACACCTCCCTCCCCCCCTGCGCCCCCCCCTGTCTCAGTTTGGGTCTCCCCTCGCAAGTTGGGAGTCTGCTGGGTTGCCCCAGCCTCCGAGGCACACAGGTATCAGGGATGGGCTTCCCTCGTTGGCACCGGAGTCACGTTGCTGGAAGTGCAAGCGACGTTTGGCCACAGGGAGATTCGTCTGCACCCCTCCCTTCGTGCATATGTGGACTTATTCAACATTTCCTTTTTGTCTACTACTCTTGAACTTTAGGCCCATACTTTCCATACAGGAGGCTGGTGGCTGGTCTGGCTATCATGGCACTTGGACTCGGTTAGAGCCTCCATGGAGGAGTTACCTGATGGGGAGGGGCACAGGAGCCAGGGGGTCTTCCCTGGGCAACTAATCCCCCAATGATCCACCAGGCCCGTTTTCCCGCAGCGCCATGCCTTCATCTTTGTACGTTTTCTACACCCGTCCCATCTTTCCCATACTGCAATCATTTGTGTCAGCCCCCCTAGTATATTAGTTGTCTACCTGTAGGCAGGGTTTCGGGTCGCCAAGGTACTTAGGTATAGTAGGCTTCGCAGTCCCTGTACGATGATCGGATCTTCGGCCGGTCTGCATGCTTTGTATTTAGCGAGGACCGAATAAACTGAA
>QLPC01011584.1:0-49053 GCA_003314055.1 Lactifluus hygrophoroides | reverse complement strand
GGAGCAGCATATGTGCCGGGTGTGCACGAAGCATTATGCTTAAAGATGAGCAAAGGTATGAAGACGAGGCAACGTTGACGGCAGCATCTGGTGTGTGACTGCAAGTATCCGGTCTTATGGAGCAGAGAGGCAGCAGGGTGGATGCGCCATGGCGCTCCAATGTTCTTGTTATGCGACGTTGTCTTGGTGGAGATCAGGCCTCACGAGGATTCGGGCCCAGTCAGCGGGGTCGTTTAAGTCCAACGTACCACGCTGTGGTGTTCTGAAGCGGCGGCGGCGGCGGCGCCCTCCGACATGTATCAGGTGGTCTAGCCTGTGGGTGTATTGTGATATGGGCTACGAGTCCAGAAGCACAAGAAGGACAATTGGGCGTACCAGCATTTATATGACTTTGAGAGCGTATGTGGATTTACAAGGTACGTATCCGGTGCAGAGAGGGAGGACGTGACTTTACATTGGAAAGGAACCAATAGATGGGTATATTTTAGCAGCATCGACCCAATATAGTACACACACTTGAGCCACGCAATCAGAAGCCAGTTCGTACTGTTTCGTCCAACGGTGGGAGAGCAAGGGACAAGCCATAGAATCTACACTTGTATTGCCGTGCCGACGACAGATGTCGTTCTATTGGCATGAGAGAACTGTGTGGGCAATGATGTGCAGAGCCTCAATTACTATCAATGACTATAATATGGTCGGGAAGAAGTTGCCGTGACCACATCTCAAGTATTAGGGATATTAGGCTCTTGACAGTGGACCGCTGCTCTCCTTTGAACCGCTTACAGAGAACAATTGGCGCAAGATAATAATATCATGGGTCATGTGCATGCAATCTAATAGTGCTGCCCAGTGTTGCCAGAGTGGGCTCCCGCGAGTTTCAGTTGGAGTTGATATGTAGACGCAACATACGTGCCCCAAAGGGACCTCCGTCCAGGCTGAGGAACCAGGGAGTGTCCATCAGTGACACTTTTTCCGGACAAAAAGTCATGCAAGTGATACAGGCCTTTGGTGCCGCGCGCGTGAACGTTCAGTAAGTACCCGAGTGGTAAGTTAGTCTCGCCGACATGCGAGCCTGGCGACATCGGGGTCGAGTCACAGAATGGATTCTCTGGGTGACCTCTACAACGTATTTCATTGTAACACCTTTTCGCTTTCTTCAAAGTGAAAGTGTTTGTGTTTGGAGTTGTTCTGCGTCATAAATTATTTTACAGTAAAATAAGGGAGGTAGTACCGTGTACGCCCGTGTCCGAGCCGTGCCTTTGCTAATTCAACGCGTAGTACGTACAGTCTTTCAACTCATTGACACTGCCAGAGCCAGGCAACGACTGTCACCGCTCCGACGCGACACGGTGAAGCGGTCCTGGTCTTGGAGCACGTTTGCCGCCTCTACGCCGTAAACGCCGTCCCTTCTCATGTATTTCTTTACACCAGACATAGTATGACGTCCGAAGAGCAAGACATTGACACTGCTCTCCGCATCGTGGTCACACCCTCTCAATCTTCTTATTTCGCGGGCGAACCCCTTTCCGTAACCATCTCCATCACCAATACACGTTCCCCACAGTCGCAAGTCCCGCCGCCACGCTCCACGCATAAGCGCAGTGCTCACTCAATCAGTTCTGCCCGCCTCGCCCGCCCACCCACCTCTCCTGGTCTACCAAAGACTCCCTTGACCCCCGCATCGCGTCAGGTTCCTCCCAAAAGCTCGGCACCAACACGTAAACGCTTGATTGGAACCGCGACGCCGGGGAATGGTCCACCCAATGAGAGCCGTTCAGAGCGGCGAATCTCCGCCAGGTCACTTTCCGTCGACATCCCCTCTCACGAACTTCTCAATTATTTACCCGATGAAACGAAAACGTCGCTTCTTCGCGCGACTTACCCTGCAGGTGAGCAACTTTTGCATTGTTAGCTAGTGAGCCATCCAGCTTAAATTCGCAGGTCAAAGCTCGTCACGCACGCCTTCGCCATTGGCCCGCACGTCCGCCCCAGTGCCTCCAAATCACCCGCACGCCCGGAAAGCTTCAATAGCTGATGGTCCGGTTACAATCCCACAGAGTGCTTCAGCCTCGTCTTTCTCGCTTTCCCTCGACCCTATTGCCGAAAGTATGTCTCCTATTCCACCCACACCCACCTTTCCTTCGCCTGCCCCTACACCATCTCCTTTTGTCTCTCTTCAAGCAGCAGGCGTCTCCCAATCCGCCTCTCGCGCCTCGCTACGCTCAGGCTCACACCATCCTCCGCAAGCCCTCCTAGGGAATGGCCACCCCTCTTCGCACAAATCCCTTCCGCGAGACAACAGAGAACTTGTTCTGTACGCATACGTGCATCTTACAGGCTCTCTTTTCCTACTCCCCCCGCCATCACTTGCGCGTGCTCCAGCTCTCGCCGCGCTGCAACGACACAAGCGTGGCCCACGAGGCGGGGGTAGCATGAATATCGGCGTGGCGTCGCCTCCGACTTACCGCGGCCACGAGCGACGTAGTACGAGCATCGCCGGGAGCTTATGGGGGTTACTATCGTCACCTGCATCTGCTGTTCTCAGTCCCGGTCACCGTCCCCGCGTGCCCTCGCTGGGCGGTTCGCCGATTCCGTCTGCTACACGGAGCTTTGCCAGTGCGGGGGCAAAATTGGCAAACCACAGAAAAGAAAGTGTTGGGTTGGGTTTAGGTGGGATTGGCCTTGGCATCAGCGGGATACAGATACAGGAAGGCGACGAGTGGGACCCCGAGCAACCGATGCCGGTCTTTGAGGTACCGCCGGCTATGCTTGCAGTGGACCTACATCTGGAACCAGGAGAAGAACGCAGCTGTGAGTACAGCATACAAGTAGTATCTCATATCTCACCTTTACACGCTTGGCCTTAGTCACATATACTGTGAAACTGCCGCCGAATTTGCCGCCAACCTATCGGGGTCGCACTCTCAGGTTCTCATACCATCTGTCTGTTGGTGCATGTCGAGCGACTGCAGGTACACCAAACAGCCAGAGCAGAGTGATGAAAGTACCTATACGTGTTTACAATCACGTCTCTGGTAGGATCTTTCATGTCTCCCATGACCGAGCTGATGGGGTATCTGCCGCAGTTGGCCGGCCACCACGGTGGTACGACTTGCTTTTGGGCTCAGCGGAACAAGGCGGGAAGTTGGAAGAGAAGATAGAAGAAAAGCCACGAGACTTGTCTAAATGTATGCACTCCTAAGTTCTCTCTTCTCATTTCTTCCATTAATGTTTCGACACTAATGTTTCGAAAGCATCACTGACCAACCCGTCGTCGGCTTCATATGGTTCAATCGGTGATCTACGCAAGTACGCCTTGCTGCTACTAGAGCCTGATGCTACCGTCTTGTCTCTTTTTCCGGAGGACCGCGCAGCAATGGATGATCAGGAGCTGCGCGGACCCGAGGGCGCCCTGACTGGTTGCCGTGAGGCTGTCGAAGTCCTTACGCGTGTCCCCAAGAAGGTCTCCTACGACGTCAACAAGGATGGTGTTAAGGTCGCTGTATTGACATTCATGAAATCAGCGTGGAGACTTGGCGAGACCGTCTTGGGTGTCGTCGAGCTGAACGACCGCGGGGGACGCGCACGAATCCTCAAGGCAAGTGCCATTCTACACAATTCGCCTAGCTGAGCCGGGACTTGTGACTAACCACGAACCACGATTTCATTTCACACAGCTCTCCGCCATGCTCGAAGCACACGAATCCCTCCCGTCTGAGATCGCCGCACCTCCCGACCCGCGGCAAGCCTCGTACATGCGACGCGTGCACGCAGAGCACCACGCATCCTTCATGCCGCAAACACTCCGCACGACGTTCGCGCTCGACATTCCCTCCGATGCCGCACCCGCATTCCGGCTCTCGCTGGGTGGCGCGTCATCCGAGGGTGGTTTGGCGTGGAAAGTCCGTCTCTGCCTCCTCGTGGCGGTGGCCGCGCCCGGCGCGCAGGTACGCGGTATGGTGCGCGAAGGTCCCCGCGGACAGTGGGGTAGCACATGGGTGCCGACGGACAGCATAGCACCGCGCGAGCGGCCACCCAAGTCCGCCGAGCCTCCTCCTCTTCCTCCCCCGAGTTCTCCGTCCACAACAAAAGCCCATCAAGTGACATCGCCGCAGACACGCTCGTGGGCGTCTTTCCTCGCGTCGACGTTCTTGAGCGTGTCTGAAGGTGCTTATCACGACGGTGACGACGCCCCTATGGAGGAGGGAGACGTGCTGGCGGACGGGGAGGTGGATCTTGGAGCTGGAGAGGAGGGCTGGCGGGAGCTCGCTGTCGAGACTGTCGAGTGTGAGGTGCCGGTGATGGTGTGGCCTGGAAACACTGCGTTCAGACCTGAAGACGTTGTGTTTGATGTTTAGCCTGTTTTTATTCACTTATCCGTCATTTTTTGGCATTGAGACCACCGTGTGGATGCCATTCATACCTACCCGACTGACAGAGATTACGCGGCGTATAAGTCTACTGAGCAAAGCGGAGTGAAATTCGTGGGGTGGAAACTAAGGTTACAGTGTTGTTATGAAGAGAACAAAGTCGGGGACAGCAATGCTGGTAAAGAGTGACATGAAATGACGAGTGATCTTGCGAGAGAGCCCATCTCACATCCTATTACGCTTGGCACGTACTTTGGATATCTCCTGTGGTGCTCTGCAGTGGAAAGCAATGAGTGACTGACAGAGAGTAACCCCCATGCATACAGAGCAGGATCGCACTTACTTTTTGTTCTTACTTCCCGACCCTCCAGGTTCGTCGACGTCCATCCCGTCCTCGTCCCGCATATCCTTCCGTCCCCCAGCCCCAGCACCGCCGCGCTTGTTGGCGTTCTGCTTCTCCCGCACACGCTCCGTGACCTCCTTTAGGGCTGCGTTGAGAACCTCTTCATGTTCAGTGTCCTCGCGCGCTCTGGCGGTGTTGTGTTCCGCAAGAGATACGAGCTTCGAGTCTAGCGCCTGAAGGACTGTCGCTGTTTTCGACGACCTTCCAAAGACGAAAGGAAAGGATATAAGGGAGAGCATTCCCGGGCGGGGCAGGGGCACACTTACCAGTGTTCCAAGCAAGTCAGAATTCCCGTGATGGCGTCATGAGGCACGTCCCTGCCGATAGTATATTCGACCTCGAACTGCTGCTCCTTTTGGTCGAGTCTACCACGGATGATGTCGAGATAGATGGCCTCGATGATGAGGTCCTCCAGTTGACGAATATTGGGGATATCTAGATTTGTTTGTAAATAGGAGTAAGGGAGGACCTATATTTTCCCGTCAAGCAGAGAGACAAGGAAAGGGAGGGTAGGGGGATTCAACTAACACGTTGTTGCGTGGCATAGCTAAGAAGAGAAAGGTGCTTGAGCTTCGTCGTTTGTGTTGGTGAAATCTCAGGTAATGCCACCTTTTGTTCTTACCAGAAGATCATTAAGGCTCGACGCAAGCTGAACGAGATGGTGTCGTACGGAGATAATCCTGATACGTCTTGTATGTGAATACCTCGAGTAACGCATAGTGCGCTCGATGTTGTTCGCTGTTGGCAAGCTGAAAACGGGAACGGCATCAGGCGATTTAGAGGCGTCGTGCGAGACGGTTTTCGATTGAGACGCACCTCCTTGATGTTCGGCGCATCGAGCAGTTCTGCAAAAAAATACACGCCCTGGGCGGATACGGCATCCAGGACTAATTTCGCTGCAGCTGCGCCCTTTGCAGACTTGGACATGAGCACGAACGGCTCCAGTTTTGTAGATAGATTAGATCCGAGCTCCATGGAAGGATATCTGAGGGCAGCAGATTTGCCGAGTCGCGCGTTGTCAGTAATTATACTCCCGAGTCCACGTGCGGTCTCAAACCCTTGGAACGCGCTCCATGGCAGCGACAGCAGTGAAGCCTCTCTTGCGCTTTGCGCCATCTCCAACAGGGCCTCTTCATCTCGGTGGCTTGCGTACGGCGTTATTCAATCACGCATTTGCTCGGAAAACAGGTGGCCGCTGGATTCTCCGCATCGAAGACACTGACGCCGTATGTCCTTCCCTTGATTTTATTAGCAATCCCGCGTGTCTCACAGGGACCGGAGCTCGCAGAGGCGAACTGTTCCACACTCTGTCGAGGGAATCCAGCACGGTCTCTCCTGGGCCGGGCTTGAGTATGACTTTGGTAGGTTCAGTGCGATCGCTTGGTCTCCGGTGGCCAACACAACCACTGCTCCGTGTTCCTTCAAGGTCCCGGTAGAAATGGCCCCCACGGACCTTACTTTCAGGTAGGCCTGCTCACCTGTCAACTTCTCCAGACTTAATCATGCGCTCATAGTCGGAGCGACTGGATCTGTATCGTCATTATGCAAGAATATTGCTCGACGTTCGTCTTCATACGTCATGACTCTCCTTCCTTGGCCGACCACAACGAATAATTACAGAACGGACATGCCTATCGCTGCTTCTGTGGCCCAGATCGCTTGGCCCAGACGCGCGAACGCCTCGCACGTGCAGGGTTGAACTCTACCTACGACAAACATTGTCTGTCCCTCTCATCTGAGGAAGTTGCCCGGCGCGTCCGCGCTGGCGAAAAGAATGTCGTGCGATTAAATGTGGGTTTCTCATTCCGCACAAATAAACCGCTTACGTTCGAGCGGTCGATGCATCTAGGACTCGATCCTCCCAGCGCGCGCTGAACCAGAGCCAGACCTCATTTTTGGCAGTCTACGTGACGCTCATGCGTCGCTCCCGACAGATCCTGTCTTGCTCAAATCAGACCTCTTCCCTACTTACCATCTGGCGTCGGTCGTCGATGACCATGAAATGGGCATCACGCACGTTCTCCGCGGAGAGGTTGGAGTCATCAACTTTTTTTTTTTCTCACTATCGCGCCTTCTGCTAACAAGATACGCGCAGGAATGGTTGGCCTCGTTACCGCTGCACTTGGACCTCTACGCCGCACTCTCACTCACTCCACCAAAATTTGCCCACCTGCCTCTCCTTCTCAATGCTGATGGAAGCAAAATGTCAAAACGGAAGGGCAATGTTCAAGTCCTCGATTACATGGTGATTTTCTTAGTGCCAGTCGTGGGGTTTGATCCTCTGACCCCCAGGTATACAGGGCCGTGGGTGGGAACCGGACGCTGTCCTGAACTGGCTCGCGCTCGCGGGGTGGGGCATTCATACAGAACCGCCGACTGAAGGGGATCAGGTTTCGAAGACGGTCAAAGCACCGGACAGCACGACGGTCATGAGTCTTTCTGAGATCATCGACAATGTTTGTTATCTTTCTCTTTCACCCATCTTTTTCGGGTCTGGCATTGAGGGTGAGAGGCGGCCAAGCTGATGGTTATGTTAGTTCGAGTTGGATGCTCTCACTCACCGCCGCACGACTCTGGATCCTGTCAAGCTAGAATACCTCAATAAACATCACCTCGCGCGCGTGCGGACCACAGATTCCGGTCTACGCGCCCAGGCCTTGCGTGGTCAAAGATACATCGCGGATGCCTTTCCTGATCTGTCAGTTGTTGACTCCCGTTCATAGGCTTTACCTTCTTAATTGACACCGTATATACACCGTAGTGGGAATGCGTCACTCCCAGTTCCAGTTGAATACGTCGAGAAAGCCATCATCGCTCTCCAAGGCCGCCTGGTAATGCTGATGGATCTGCCTACTGCTGCACCCTATTTCTTCGTAGCACCAGCTTGGGATGACGCCGAAGCGCGTGCAATGCTCAACGGTATCTCTATGACAGACTATCAAGCTACGATCAGAGGGACAGTTGAACGCCTAAAATCTATATCGTCGTGGGATGCGCGGACCCTCGCAGACGCTTTGCATGCCGAGAACAGAGCGGCAGAGATGAAGCTGGCCAGGTTCATGACCGCATTGCGCCATGCCACGAGCGGTATGAAGGTATGGTTTCTTGTATCTTGTCTTTAAAGACTATACTCTAACCGCCGGACGCAGAATGGGCCAAGTATTGCAGAAATCATGGATGTCCTGGGGGAGCAGAGGACGATCGCGCGATTGAAAGAGGCGGACCAGCTGTGTCATGCATGGTTTACTAGTTGATGTAAACAGTTCAAGAATATGGTGATTTACATGTGGTCCTTTCTACAATGACGCACGTAGATACACTATATTACAAAATCCATCGCAGAGAAAGAGAAAGTTGACGAAAAGACGACAAAGCCCAAAACTCGAAGCTATATATTACAACGTCTCCCACCCACCGCTATCAACTGTGCCCTCTAATTTACGAGCAACCAAAGTCGGAATACCGTGACTAAGCCAAGTTTTTCGCACTTCTTCCCAACGAGCTGGGTGGAGGAATTGCCGGCGCCCTCTTCTGAAAAGTGCGTCACGTTAGTGCTAATGTAACCGAAACAACGAAATAGGGAAGGAAATGGAACGAAGTGACTCACCGCATGGATGTGTCAACTTCACCGTGAATGTCGAGATAAGGTGCGAGCGCAAAGGTGCCGTTGGAGGCATGCAGATACAGCAAGCAACATCGCTTGACCAGGAAGTAAAGTCCAATGACTCCTCCACACCTGGAAGAAAGATTCACAACACCGTGTGATCAGCGTGCATTTGCCTGAGAAAATCGTTGAAAGAAACTCACTCCCGCGTGTGCATGTTGCACTCGCCCTTGTGTCCGTTCTCTCTGTCGGTGCAGCAATGGCTCTGGAAGCAAACCACAGTCCCGCAGATCAAGCAGATCGCGGCGTCAAGAGGGAGGGTGTTGCATCGCCTACACGTCAGCGCTCTATCCAGCTCGCCAAAGAGCGTGTCGAGAACGGTGGGCAGGCGCGCGATGCGATAGATCGTCGGGTTCTCCAGTATGATGCCGCAGTTGAGCTGCGACGCCGCGTGCGAGTGTCCATAATGCGAACACCACCCGGCAAGGCTCGTCTGCAATGTGTCTTGCGATGGCAGATCTGCGAGGGGAGGAATGCCCAGCATGGAGAGTAGGCGCGAGTACTCGCTCCGTTCATTTCCGGCATTCGTGAGAGCGGGTGAGGGAAAGGCTCCAGGTAGGACCGCACGGACGAGGATGGCGGCTCGTCGGAGGAAGGGAAGCGTGAAGCAATACATGAGTTTCTCGATGCGCGCCTCACCGTACGTCGTGAAGACGATCTCGGAAGCGTGCTCGACCACCGGCGAGTGGCGTACGACGGATGTGAAGAACATCCGTAGATCACCAAAGATGTTCTCGTGTGTGCGGTGGGTCGGTTGCTGTACGGGCCAGCTTCGCGTCTTGTTCAACACGTAGATGAGTCCGATTACGGTACGCGCGAGGAAGGCATAGTACGAGAGCACGAGGACATGGCGGAGCATCTCAGGGGCTACGGCAGCAGTCTCCACCACTATCGTGAATGGATCTCGAAGAAGCAGGGGATATGACACGGGGTTCAGCGTCGATAAGCTCCATTCAGGTAGCAAACGCTTGATGATGGCTTGGCGTAGTGCTTCCCTTCCTTCATCCGGCCGGCTTCTGAACGGCACGACCGCGAGCTTCCCTAGACAAGTGATGAGCCCGCGTAACATTCTTGCTTGAGGTTCCGTAAGATTGTCGGCGACCGTTCCGCCTGGGCTTCCCACCCCGCGCTGTGCGATCTCCAAGCACGCTATCGTGTATCCCACGAGGTCTTCAGGTAGATAGAGACCTGCACCACGCTCGCCTCCTTCAGGTTCTGGACGATCGCGCAGATGACGTGATTGTTGTGAAATGGCGCGGGAGATGTTCATCACGCTGTCGACCATCTTGTGCATTACCCAATCTGGCCAGCGGTCTGTCGCTCGGAAGAACGAGACGTAACCTGGATCTTGTGCGCCCCAAAACACGAGCTCTCCCGTCCCATTACTAACGAGCAAAGAGTCCAGGAGTGGATCCGACTTGGATTTCAGGATGCTGATGCCTGCGGCGCGCGTCCAATCCGCAAATGGTAAAGCGTTGAGCTGAACTGGCACAGGATGCGAAACGGGGAGTATGACGTTGCCGAGGCTTTTGCATAGCGGGCAGATATATTCCTTGCGCGGAATGACTTCTGGGTGATTTCGTGCGGCCTGCGTCCGATGGCGCTGACGAATAGAGAGGGTGTACGCGTTAAAGCAATCGAGATGCATCAAGTGACTGCAAATCGACGCGTGTAGGCCGAAGCGGGTGTTTTGAGACGGGAACACCTCGAACGTTGTCACTTTAGGGTCATGAAGCGCTTCTCCTCGCGGCGGGAACGACGCATTTTCAGTAGGAAGACCACGGTCCAAGGAGTAGGGGGAAGTCATCACGTCGTTCATCAGCCCGCCGTTGCCGTCGGGCTGCTTGCGTACGAGCTTGCTTGGCTGGACTAGCCCCAACGCGCCAAATGGTTTAGATGCGTTGAGCTCCTCCTGACACACGATGCACGTTCCTAGGGATGCTGGTTCGTCTGCGTCGGTAATATCTTCGTCCTCATAGTCATCGTCCTCAATGTTATTCACGAAACTGGCCTGCTGTTCTCTCATCTGTCGCATGATCGCCTCCTGCCTCGCACGCGCGGCCTTCTTTTTCGCGTCTCCGGGGCCATCGCCCACCTCGGGTAGGACGACTCGCCGACGCATGCGGACAGATTCCGGCACATGTTGGGCGAGCGCATTCAGAATCCAGTCGCACCGCGCCTTGTATGCGCGGTACATCTCATGATGTTCGAGTACGCAAAGCATGTCGATGAGATTTTTGTTATCCTCGAATGGCTTGGCAGCAGCGAGGTGACTAAAGACGCCCGGCCGCTCCACTAGCGCAAGCATGATAAGGTGTAAGGTCTGATCGAGGATGGCTTCGCCTGAGGATGGCGTGACGCCCGAGACCTCGGTCAGCACAAGGATGTTGAATACCGTGTAGAACAGCATCTGTAAGAGCACCTCGGACTCAAACGCCGCAGAGAGCGTGGAAAACGGGCCATGTGTGATACCTAGTGATCGTGGGACGACCACGGAATCCTGCACGCCGCGCTTCTTCCAGTGATTGCGCAAGACCGTCTCAACCTCCTCGCGCTTGTTACGCGTGTAATGGCAGAAGAACGGGTTAATTTCATCATACGCCTCGGGCTTCAATTCGTACATCCCAGAGTCGGCGGTCGCTTCCGGCGCGCGGAAATTCGCAACTTCGCGCAGCACACGCTCAAAGCACGCGTCCTCTACGAGACGTTCCGCGACGCGCTTTACAAGGTCGGTGAAGGTGCATGGCCCGACCGCCAGGGCATGCACGATCTCGCGGCGAACCACGTCCTTAATTGGCATCTTGCTCGCGTTGGCACCTTCGCTGAGAATGGTGATGAGGACGTATAGGAATTCTTCAACCATGCTTAGCAATTGTTGAGGATCGTACGAAGGGTGCACAACGCCGCCTTCGAAGAACTGAAGTAGCTGGAAGCGGTCCATCATGCTGACGAAAATGATATCCGGGTCGAGGATGATGAGCGCTGTCTGGAGAATGTATAGATCCTGGTCGTAGCACAGTTCGCGAAGCATGAAATCGCGATAGTGCAAGAGTTGCCCGCGGATGGCAAATCCGTTCCGGACCCAGAGGCCAGTACGGATCTGCGCAACCATCGCCAGGACTACCCGAGCGACATGAACATCAAGGCGATTGGAACAGGCAACATGCTTACCTCTGAGCGGGAAATCAATGATAGTGAGTACAGCTTTCTCACTCGTGTTCCGCAAGAGAATGTCCCGTATGCTTTGCAGACCGACCTCGCTGAGCGACTGCTCCGATAACGTGTCCACGTGTTTGAACAACTCCGCAAGAAGCCATTGCAACGAGTGGTGGAAGCTGACCCACCCGTCCAACACGTCAAACAGTATGACAGAGTAGGGCGCAGTTCCAAACTTGACATCATGGAAAGCGATAGGGTGGAATTTCGTCCTATCCAGTCTCTCATCTGAGAGTGTGACCGACATGAGGATGTTGTGCGTGACGGTAGTAATGGCTGCGACTAGCTCTGCCGGCGTCGCGTATTGGAAAGCCTCGCCATACACCTTGATAACCCTTGACAAAGATAGTGTCACGTTAAACACACTGATCCATCCGTCTGTCTCAAACTCCACGTGTGAGTTCGCCGCGCGTTTGTTCGGGTTAATGCACATGAACAGCTGGCAAGTTTGCGCGAACTGCGAGATGAACTCGTGGCGACGGGCGATGAGCCGCTGCACGGGTTCATTGTGACACAGGTAGCGTAGGTCGCTAAATACGGGCATGAAACGTTTTGACTTGAAGGGTTCGCTGTCGACATCCACCTCCGCGACAATAGAGGCAGGATAGTTGATGCGTCTATCAGAGATTTGATTCGTAAAAAAGGCAGTAATGATACTGAGGATGCGAGTGACGATGCTGTAATGCTGCACGATATGCAGAGCAGCCGATGGAACTGTGAACAATTGGAGGGCAAAGTATTTGATGGACGTTTCAGCCTCGCGATCGACGAGAAGATAATTGTCGATGACGCGAGGATACACGTTGGCAAAATGCGCAGCTTTTGAAATCAGCACAAGCGAGCAAAAGCGAACGGAGGAGAGAGGATGGCGTACCAACGGTAAGCTTGTGCTGATGTGACAGACCCAATATCGACGCATACATCTCCTTCAGGCTCAATCGTGGCTTCTTCCAGAGCTTCGTGTGATACAAGTAGAGCCATGTCATTCGCACGGCATCAGGGACCTCAGTCTCAATGGATAGGACTTCAGATGGCAAGTTGGCCATCGCATTGCTCCTTCGTCTTGGCAGAAGCAGCTCTTCTGCAATCACCTCTTTCAAGATAATTGTATCAGTCCCAAGCCGGGCGCGCGTTAGATCGAGTAGCCACTCAATGATTACCGCAACGACCTGTTCGCGGAAGGTATCATACGCGCGGCGCACAGTGACACCAAGCTCAATCTGTGCAATTTTTTGCGCAATATCAAGTATGCGCGGTACGTCCGTGCTCATCTCTATAACCTCGCGTCCGAGGTCGTCGATGCGATTTGTAATTTCCGTAGCCTCGTCGCGAGGCGTCAGAGTGAGCGAGCACAGCAGATCGATTACCTCTGCAAACGAATGCTTCTCGTCGTTCCAGAGCACGATGCAATAATGGTCCTTCATCATCGGATCCGCACTTGGTTGCAGACGAAGATCGGCCTCACCGTTTGGGACGCTTGTCTCGTCGGGAGAACAGTCGAGGGTTTCGAGAACAAAGTCAAGCGCATACGCCACGGTACGCGTCATGCTATCACGCAGCTCGGGAGGAACGGACACGCGATGTGGGTAGTTCTGTACAGGAGGGATATCACGACCCAATAAGGTCGGCCGATGTTCAGTCGCATAGGCAACAAGCGAGGCGGGGGTGTCGGCGCCAGGGGGGTGATACGGGCACACGATCGGTATGCGCCAGGCACCAACGTCACCACAATCACAGCACCCGCCTGACTGTTGTGCGATGAAGAAAGAGATGTTGTGGTCGGCATGATCTGTGGCATGGAAACATCGCGAGCAGAGTACACAACTGTCGTCGAGCGCACAGTCCCTGGAGCATTGTTGATTAGTGAGATCCTTATCAGAAGGGCGGCAAGAGGTGGACATGACTTACTTGCATCGAAAACAACTCTCACCCTTTTTAAAGATATATCCGCAGGGCCTCCCTGGGACTGGAGGGTCGTTGAGAGCCGCGCCTGCAAAGTTGAGGCGCGCTTGCACCTCCGCAAGGGTGGCGTGGAGGGGGAGACTCGAGTTGGAATTGGGAAGAAAGAGGTGGGAGTATGGTCCCCAGAACGAATCATAAAGCTCTGAGAGGATTTCTGCGCGTGTGGAAGGGGAGAAAACGTATTTGCGCGTTCCAGGCATGGACTCGAGTGTGGCGCGAAGACGAGAGACGGTATCTGGTGGGCGATCGCGTGGATTGATGGATCCGAGAGCCTTGAAGGGAAATATTGAGGAAAAGCTAGACATCTCCTTCAAACTATAAAGACCTGCACTCGAGAAGGGACGCGTAAATCAGCCACAATGAGAGTATAATGGGGTTGTGGGCCTTCGTGGTGGGCGGCCGATGTGCCCAGTCATTGACGTAACAACCTCCGTGTCTCGCCCCGGCCCGGTCTACCGTACCCTACTCTCACCTCAACACCTCAACAACATGAGCGTCAGTCTTGCAGCAGCGGGCTCCTCGTCGACCGCTCCTTCTCTAGCCGCCTTGGCAGATCCGCAACCACGCTTGGTGGATGCTGCAGCAATGGATTACTTTCTTATCGAAGCGGTGCAGACGTTGCGTCATTCATCAGCCGTTGCTGATGCTCGTGCCAAGAAAATAGAAGACGAGATGATCGAGGCGGGACTCATTCCTCCACCTCTACAACCACAAGTCAAAGCAAAGAAGGATTCACAGCGTGACTCCATAGGTGCTGGACCTTCCGCGTCGAATGATGACGAGGATGAGGGAGTGCGCGCGCGTCTGGAAGCGATAGGCTTACATGTGGGCGCGAACATTACGGAAAGGTGCGGGAACCATACCCCGTTGCAGAAATGAGCACAGATCAATATTTAAAGATTGTGCCATGGTCGGGCTGGCTTTGCTGACACTCTAGACATTGTGAAATTCATATGTAAAGATCTATGGTCTACATGCTGGGACAAACAAGTTGACAACCTTCGAACAAACCACCGCGTGAGATTTCCTGCTTCGGAATACCTTTGGTTGTGGGTGCCTCATAAGTTTTTAGGGCGTCTATGTTCTACAAGACAACTCTTTCAAACCAGTCATACGCATCTCCTCCTGGGAGGGGAGAACCGACGCGACTAAACGAGCGCGAGTCGTACGTATAGTTCAAATAACATCGGGGCGCATTGCCCGGTCTGAGAAAAAAAATTCACAGTATGTGGCGATGCCGGCTGGTATCATTCGGGGGTCACTGATAAGGTTGGGTTTGCACGGGACGGTAACACCGGAAATTAACCTGCCCCAATGTACGTTGGATACGGATCCCGGCCGAACAACCTTCTGAAGAGTTTGACAGGTACATTCCAACTGAAAATACCGAAATCCCCTTGAAGCATACCGTCCTTGGTGGCTCATTGTACTTTCATCCGTCTGCCCGGTTTTGGCTCACGTACGCTCTTTTGTTGTTTCGCCACCACCCGATGATCACGGCAAAGTTTATCGCGGTTAATATGACATCATACTGCGCTGTGACCGATCTTTATTCTCTGAAGCGCCGAAACATTGAAACTGCCCTGCAGCACGGCGGCGTCTTGTCAACGGAGTTGGACGGGATCTCATCCCTGACATAATTGGTGCAATGCTCTCCATCCTTCACAAACTGGGTGTAAGGTGTACATCAGGCAACTTGGGAGAGCAAACAAATTGTTTGTACAAGTCATATACCTGCGGTGCATATGCTGTGCATGATGATGATTGTCATTACGTCAATTAATAACTTGTACTTTTGGGATAAGTGGGAAGTCTTATCTTCGAGCACCCGAGCAGGACAGAGGAGAAATCAAGAGAAAAGTGCGGCTGACCAGTTGTGGATCAGGACACAATATTTGCGGAAAGGCGTAATGTTCGGATCAAGAGGAGTATCAGCCAAGACGACGCTTTGGCCGATAGGTATGTCATCATTAAACAACCGTGTGATGGAGGTTGGGACCGGAAACTCGGTTGGATACGCCACGAAAACTGGAAAAGGAGAGGGATTGGTCAACTGTGTCCATGATGTTGCTCCTCATGACCGAATATTTAAGAAAGTCAAAGCCAAAGAAGAAATGGAGATATGGTCCGTTCAAGTTGTGGACATAAATTTAATTGGGTTGCGGGGCGCGGGGATGAAACCGAACACGAACAGACAGGTGATCAGGCCGAGAATGGGGAAAGGGGGAAAGGAACAGGTCACGAGGTACTTGTCTCCCACTGAATACGTCGAGCGAGTCCCCACACCGAGGGATGTTTCCTCTTTCTTCCTCTCTTTCTACCTCCTCCTCCATCTCATAGACTGGCTCGTATCCCTCAACCCCCAAAGGCATATCTAGACTCTTTCTTTTTCCTTCTTTTCCTCGCAGCTTAGAATCGCTGGTCCGTCCTATCTACCTCAGCTCCCGAGTGCTTACCCATCACAATCTTCCCCATAGGTCAGAAGAGTGAATCAGAAACATTATATGCACGTAATATCACTCCTCATATCGCTCGACATCTATATCTTTTACATTCAGATTGTACTCGAGCATCCAAAGACACCGAAGAAGTTCCGTGACGTCTCAAGTCCAGAGCCCTACCGCAACACTGTCTCTCGACCTTTTCATTCCCCCTCTCTGCCCAACCCTGCCTTGACTCTGCACCACCTCCAACCCAGCTATGATGGCCCACCCCATTAACTTCCCATTCCCGCAGCCAGATGATGATGCGGATCGCAGGAATCGATTCGCTTCCGTGCCCGGACTCGACTCTGCTGGCCCGGCGTCCCTTCGAGAGCGCGCTGCCAGTCAGCCACCCCGCACTTCAACCCAGAACTTCCTCACATCTCATCAGGCCGTCTCTCCCAGCCTCGGCCGCGGTAACCCTACCTGGGCACAACGCCCTCCTCCCACCTTCAACCCAGGCTCGTTTCCCGGCCGTAGCTCCTCCTTCTCCACTTCCACCGCCCCTTCCCTTCAGACCAGCCTTTCTGCCATGCGCGAGGCCCGGGCTTTCGCGTCGACCTTCGAGGACGACGAGTCAGAAGCCACGTCTGACACGTATGACGAGCGCTTTATTCCCACCATGCAATCGCGCGGCCGTTCCTTTACCGCAGAAATTACGCGTAGTCGTTCGCAATCGCTCGCTACTCGCCCCGGTCCCGTCGGAAGCACTTTTAGCCACCCTGGCCTCAACAGCTGGAATGATTCAGGGTTTGGGTCCAGTCCCCTCAGTATCCCCGGGCGTATTCCGGAGACCAAGTCACTCGCCAGTAACCGGTACGGTCTTTTTTATCATATTGCCTAGATCGACTTTTGATGACCCTTTTCTCCCCTCTCATCTCGCCCGGATCTTTATGAATGTAGCCATCCAACCGATATTTCCAACATAAGTCCATTCGTGCGTAACGTAAACGAAATCCTACTCGACGATGGCTCTGCATTCCGTGATTTATGGTCTGGTAATGGCATACACGAACACCCCAACGGTGGAGGAAGTGGTACCACAAGTAGGCGACACAGCGTGAGCGTCGTGCAACCACGTCGCGGAATTGTTGGTTTCAATGCTCCCGGTGTTAGCGCGGATGACGAACCAGCCCACACGCCCAGCCAGTTCTTTGGCCAGTCGTCCCTTGGCCGCGGTGGGCTTCTGCTCAGTGATGATGATCTTGCTGATGATCTCAGTTTACTGTCGCTTGGCAAGGATGGCCCTGGCCCAGTTTCTTCCTCGTCCGCGTTTCCACCCAGCCAACCATCGTCTCTCCCTATCTATGCTCCCCTCAGTCGTTCGCCCGACCGCTTCTCACCTTACCAGAATCTCAATTTGTCCATTCCTGGTGGTCGTCAGACACTTGGTGAGCCCAACGACTGCGGATTGTCGACTGGTGGATCTCCATCGCTCGGCTACCAGGAGTTCCAGGACCAGGCTTCCCAAGGTTTGACAGCCCGCTTCATCCCGGGACAGGGCATCAAGTATATTTCACAACCGGCACTTGGTGATCCTAATTTCGCTACGCGCTCGCCCATCTCTCCACGCGCCCCTTCGCAGCACCAACAGCCACAGCACGAACCACATGGCCTCATCACAACACCGCTACAACGTCGGGCGTCAGACGCACACACTCAACTGACACAGCCTCGTCAATCGATCAACGACCTTGGTAAAGGTGTACCGCTCCATGCTGTGCCACCATCGTGCCCACTGTACATTGTCGAGTTCAAGGCGGGCCGGACGGACCTGTTCTATGCAACAGACCTCTCTCTCGACATTCGTGTCGGTGATCTCGTGATTGTGGAGGCAGACCGTGGAAAGGACCTGGGCAAGGTTGTGAATGCCACAATTACCTTGGCGGAAGTCGAGGCATTCCAAAAGCAGCAACAACAACAACAGCAACAGTCATCACCTGTGGGGTACTCTGAGACTCCTACGACGGGTGAGCAGCCACCGCTCAGCGCCGGCAGTGCAGGGTCCAAGAAAGAGATCAATCCCAAGTTGATCTACGGGAAAGCGGGCACGCAAGATGCGCAGTACGTCTTTGAGTTTCATTCCCTTCGTGGTCTCTGGGAACTGACTTTCTCATTATAGGCTTCTGATGTCGAAGATGCAGGATGAATTCAAGGCACTGCAACTCTGCCAAAGTAAAGTTCGTCAGAAAAAGTTGCCCATGGAGGTTGTAGACGCCGAGTATCAATGGTAAGCTTCGTCTCGTGGGTGATTTTTCGCGATTGCTCACTTTGTTTTTTTAAGGGACCGACGTAAACTCACTTTTTACTTCATCGCCGAAAAGCGGATCGACTTCCGTGAATTGGTACGGGAATTGTTCCGGTACGCACAATATGTCTTAGTTTTTATGATGGTACTCATCTGCCGCGTAGCTTGTACAAAACGAGGATCTGGATGGCATCTCTGCAGGGTCCTACGGGCTATGAGCAGTGATCAAAGCCGTGCAACCCCTACTCCCTTTTCACACCGCTCTCGACATTGCTTCATTTTAAGTTACTTCTGTCCCTTCTTTTGTGTCCTAAACACTGCATATTTGTCCGATGTAAACCCTTTGTACGAAATCTATCGCGCGTGGTGCCTCTACGTAGTCCATCCATAAGTCAACTTTTGGACCTTCTTCCGCCTTTGGCCTATTCCCACTTAAACGTCCTGTACTGTACGATAGTAAACCTTTTTTTTTCTCATACTTTCTGATCTTGTTCCTGCTGCTCTTCACTTGTTACGATGATTGCCAGCGTGCTATCTATTCACGTAGGCGACTATAGGGAAGATACGGAGAAGGTATTGTCGCGGTATGCTCATGTTCTTTGTCTTTCCTTTTGTTAAACCACTGTATTACTATCCTGAATGTCCCGGGCCTTGGGGGTCTAATCATTGGATAAGTCGGATGAGTCGCCTGGGAATGTGCGAGTTCGCGGATAAGGCCATGTGTCATCGAGCCCCACAAATCCCACGGATCCTCACCCCCGAATCCGAATCTGTCCTCGTCTGTCTTACAGCTTGCTGCCGCCCCCACACTGTACGCTCACCAACCCTCCATCCGGAATGGCAGGCAAGTCCAAAGCCCGGTGCGTTGAACAAAGAATTTCAAATTATTAAAACCCAACTCCAACTGACGAAATCCCAACGGTATCATAAAGCACCCTCATCGTACGCCTCATCTCGACCGCCCAAACTGGGTTTTTTTATACCACCCAACGTCCCCGTATGGGTCCCAAGCTAGCGGCAGTCAAATATGATCCGAGAGGTACGTTGCTCAATAACTGTGCACGTTTTCTTCCCCCCTCCCCCAACACACACCCACAAATACGTACGCACGCACGCACGCGTGCGTGTGTCGTCTTGTCATTTGTCATGTCCTTGATCCCTAATGTTTTTTCTTTTTCTTACTCTCTCTCTCACATACGCAGTGAAACGGAGGGTCCTCTTTGTCGAGAGCAAAAAGACGAAAAAGTAATCGGTGGCCTTTATTACATACGAGTGGGAAAGGGAGGTTTCGTTTACTCTACTCGGTCCTCGGGGGATTTAATAGAGGAGTACGGGGAATTTCATCACAAACTTTCAATTTCTTCTTACCTTGGTGCGTCTTGAACGTGGAATCCCCCTGGTCCTGCGTCATGTCATGCGTCCTGGTGTCGGTATGTGTGATTTCTTGATATAGTACGATGGCCAAGGCGATAGAGAAAGGGGCGAGGGGAACATACAATACGACGTTACGTCCGGGCGTGGTACGACCGCATGTCCGATTGTCTGCACGCACATTCCTGCACGTTGCCAAGTTGGAGACCGTTAGGCTTTTCTCTCCTTTCTCTTCGTCACGGAAGACCTTTCTTTGCCAAGAACCAGCGTCAACCGTTGATCACATGAAAAACGTTGCGGATAACTGAGACAAACCATTGACTCGTCTGTCACACGCATGTCGGTGAACTGCTGTCTATATTCCATACATCTATTAATACATCTTCCAGCCCCCAATAATGTAAACGCCTTGCAGAATGCACATGCTTCGACAGCGCGCACGCGCGCAACGTCCAATAAAGCTTTGTGTAAGTGTTGCCCAATGAGTAAATATACATGGCTTCCGTATGTTGTTACTCTATAAAGAAAAATATAATACTGTTCCGATCATCCGTGTGTGTGTCGTTAGATAGATGTGCTAGCTAGTCGCGTGCATTGTGAATGTGGTGCGTCTGTGTGGTTGGCGAGAGGGAATGTGAAGCTTCTTGGCACTTTTCTATTACTTGCTCTGATAGATCTGGACACCCTTGACCTCCCAATCTGCCAGAATGGAGTCAGTCAATCCGGAACCAGAGTGCACAGCATAAAACAGAGCCAAAGGAGGTCACACGCACAGGCCTCGGAAAATGATGCGCCATTCTGTCGGACAAATTGTTCGCACGTGGCAACCCCAGTTCGTTGCGCGCAACTCTGTTCCTGCCCAGGTATGCCAGATGCAGTCCACACGCCGCCAGCCCAGTCACCGCACAGAGTGGTATCAAAGATCACCGCGTGGTCTTTGAAGAACTTGAATGGATCGCAATTCTTGGCTGGCCAAAACGCGCTGGGTGTGCCCCAATTTGAGTCTACGGGAGCACCTGCCGTGATGTCGGACGGAATACTGTCGCGACTGAAGAACCAGGTCGCGATGCCCGAACTATCCCATCGCACTGTCGATGTCCCAAGTTAGCAGCTGCGTCACTCTGGTAAGGGCGGAAAATCGTAGACAACGCACTAGCAAAGACCCCACCACCACCACTGTTAAACGCCGCGCCAAACGAGCTCGACTGACTCGCTCGCACACCACACCCTTGGTTGCCCGTCTGTAGCGCTGCACAATTCGTGCCGCCCACGACAGAGCCCGAGATGCCAAGGGTAGCGCCATTGCTCGTAGGCAGCTGGCAGCCAGGGCTCGTGTGTATCGTAGCTTGGTTGTTCGTATAGTTATTCACACCCTCGACGATATCAATCTCTCCCGTCGTCGGCCAATTCTTACCATTGGTCCAGAACGCGGGCCACGTCCCGCAGCCAGTAGGCATGTGTACGCTGTCCAAAATGACAAGCCCGCCGTTCATGGTGAACTGTGTCTGAATGCGGACGGAAGGACGATTGCCCGTAACCTGAGGGGTGGTGTCAACGCGCATGATCGCGTTGCCGGCGTTATTGATAGTGATCAAGTTGCTAGATTGCTGTGGGATGGACAAGCGGAGGGGTCATGAGACCTACACATACACACGCAAGCGGGGGGGAAAGCCGGTCGACACGTACCGCAGTCTGCTTGTCTACATACTGCACGATGCCATTGGTCGGATCACCTCCGATAAAGAAATCCCACCCCGAGAAAAACGTGTCTCCGGACTGCGGAAATCAAATTACAAGTGACAAGTGGGGGAATGGAGGGAAATTTTTTTTTAAGTCGGGCCGGCGGTTACGGAAGCAAAACGAAAGGTGCGACACGCACGTAGGATTGGGCAAGCCGCCAGGTAGAAGAACCCGTTCCCGTGGGAGAGGGCGAACCTTTACCCGTACTCGTGGGCTTAGCGGTTCCAGTCGACGAGTTTGCAGCGTGTGGCACCGCGGCTCCAGAATTGTACACACAGTATGCTTTGCTACTGCTGCCCGCCACAGATGCGCGCGTAAAAGTAAGACCTCTGAACGCGATCCGGAGGTCCCGCGCGAGCCCAGAACTGTGACGAAGGGCGACGTTGTGGAAACCATCGGTGGCACGCTTGAGGAGGTGGTATTTCGGTGCCTGTTTCAGGGTTGCGTCGACGGGCTGCGCGAAAATGTTCGCGAGAGCGAGGATGGGGAAAGTCGCGTTAAATAAGAAACGCATGATTCTATGGGTTTGTTGAAGGAAAAGACAAGAAGAAAATAGAAAAGAAAAGAAAAAGCTGCGTTTGGAGAAGAAGGGGATGTAGGAGAAACCCAGGGCACAGCCGAGGACTCGTATATAGGTATGAGAGAGTGAAGAGAAAAGAAGGGAGGAAGCAGGGGATAAGAACGGGGGTGAAAATATATGAAAGGAAGCCGCCCGTGTGCCAGTGCGCAGAGTGGTTTAAAAAACATTGCGGGGGGGTGTTGAGGGGGGGCGCGATTCGGACAGCCAGGCACACGAGGCAGCCTCAGACCCAGATGTAGTGACCGCGGACCGCTGTAAATTTGAACGCATTGTTATTCATGTAACCCGAATGAGAAAAAGGGCGATTCGGGAACAAAGAGAATGTTGTGTGTGGAAGTACTGGAAAGATTGCCCTCTAACCAGTCAATGCCAGCGAACAAAAGAACATTGCCAAGTCAGTCAATATCGCGTCGACACACGTCGTGTCGACGTGGCACAGCCACCCAGTCGCTGAACCCTTCACTCAACTCACCACCTCACAAAGGTACAGTTTAATAGAAAGATCTCTCTGATCCACGCTTTGTGCCTATTGCAGAAGTGTAATTACATGCGTAAACCATCCACCTCTACTTTCCAGTTCCCACCCATGCGAACTGAGAGCAGAGAAAACTCACAACCAATGGAATCGCATCGACGCCGATGATAGTCGATGATAGCAGTAGTCTGAATTAGCGACGGCAAAGAAACAAAAGGAAAATCGTAGCGAAACGAGTCATACACATGTGAAAAGAGACTAAATAATCATGAAAAAAAAGGTCATGGGAAGCATCCCACAACGGGTCTCCATTGCAGAATGGGAAATGAGAAAAAAAAACCTTAAAGAGTCCAAAGGTGAGATCAGTGATACTGACCTCGGGAGCTACCACTCAGTGCATCCCGTACACTTCTTCTCAGCTCTTCATGATCCATACCACTGGCGTTCGAGTCGCGTCCAACTGATGACCCTGGTTGCACGTGTGATGGCGCCGAACTAGCGGATGGTACCTGGTCCTCCCCATCCACAAAATCCAATATCTTCCGTGCCAGTTCCTGAATCTCTCCCTGACCATCGCCTACTTCCGTCTCCTGATACGAATGAGCCTGAGACTGGTGCGACCGGGGCGTCCCTCCAACGGACGACGTAGGCGTCACGGAGCGTGAGGCAGCTAGCTTCCGCACATTGGGTATGAGGAGACTGGACGAGCGGATGTTGCTCATCAATTGAGGGTCTAAGAAGACAGATCAGTAAATGACATAAGATTGAAAAAATCCTATTCTAACCCCCAGACTCCAAAAGTTGCATGATCGTCCAAACAGCAATATGCTGGAAGGTGGCATCGGCGCTGCTCAGGAATCGATGAAGATACTGGTGCATGCCTCCTTCGGGCTTCTCCCATACATCGTTAAAGGCAAAGTAGTCATCCGATGCGCTGCGACCATCTGGCGACAAAAGGAAAGTGGTCAGGAATAGATCAGTATCAAGTCTGGTTATAGAACCCTAACCCTTCGAAGAAAGATTCCCAAGTGCCGCAGCGCTATTGCCTTGCACTTCCGAACTTGGCGAATTAGTGAGTGGGATCAACACTTCGCAAATTCCCATTTCCAGGAGTTGCCCCTTCAAATCGTCGCTCAATGCCAGCACTGCCACGCAGGCAGTCATCTCGCTTTGCACATTCATCGGAACATCTAAAACGAGCTCTTTGATGGAGTGTACCGCTCCCGCTTTAACAATCGCAAGTTTATTCTTCTCCGAGCTGGCCGCAAGGTTGCGCAACGTCGAGATGGCATGGCATTGTACCTCTTCATTATCCTTGAACGAAAGAAGATTAATGAGCGGTTGCAAGAATCCAGACTCGATGATCGGTGACTCGTTCTGGGGGTGAATAGACACGTTGCGCACACAGGCGGCGGAGGACAGGATGAGGGGTAGGTAGGTGGACTGCAAGAGGCGAAGGAGGGGAAGTAGACCGTCTGCTTTGACGATCTCAAGCTGGTACTTCTCTGCAAACAAATTAATGTCCGGCAGACACGAGGGCGAAGACACGCACCGTCGCTCGCGAGATTTCGTAACGCCAATGCCGCTTGACATTGTACCTTCAAACTTGTGCTATCCATGAGCTGCACTAAGCTCGTCACTAGCCTGGGTTCGCCTTGTGCCAATTTTTTCCGGTTCGAGCCTGAAGGAGCCCAAATGGGGTTTATCAACAAACTCCGCGATTACGCTTAGACCCTTGTGATATCATTACTCACCATCGACAGCGATATTGCTCAGGGCAGTTGTACAGTAATATTGCACGTCTGTGTCAGGAGAGTTGAGCAGGCCGACAAGGACGGGGATGGCGCCAGCGTTGACAAGCTGCTGCCTGTTTTCATCTAGAATACGGGTGATTGTCAATTGCCTTGTGAACGTAGTCGAGACATAGGACGGACCTGAATGGGTCATGTTAAGTAGCGCACCGGTCGCATTTCGTTGCACGCGCATGTCCTTGGATCGGGCCAGCCGAGTGAGAGGAACCAGGGCGCCTGACTTGGCAATCTTCGTCTTATTGTCGTCTATAAAAACAACTTAATTCTGGCGCCTCATGAAAGTGGGGAGGAAAGGGGTATACCGTGCGTGGCCAGGTTGGTAACACATCCAACAGCGTTGCATTGCACCTCAACGTTAGGACTTAGCATCTGGCGAATGAGAGGCTCAAGCCCGCCCAGCTTGACAATGAGCAACTTGTTCTCGGCTAATTCGGCGTTATCAACTGGACCATTAATGAGGGCCGCGGTTCAGACTCACTATTTACGGCCAAATTACCAAGGGCAGCACTGGCTGCCCGCTGCACCTCTGTATCATGGCTGGAAAGGAGGAAAAGGATGGGATCGAGCGTGTCGCGACCAACAGGACGGACTTCTTTCTCTGTGATTTCGGCAAAAGCAAGCGCTGCGCTGCGCTGGAGGTCGACGTTGTCGGAAAAGGAGAGTGTGGTCAGCGCGGAAAGTGGAGATCCGCTGAAAAAATTGGTGGTCGTGCGATCTTTTTAAGGGAACAAGTCGATGAGGATGGTTTTGGGGGCGCATGGAGAAAGGAGATAGGCACGCACTCTCGAGATACTGGAGGAGGTCAGCCACTGCCTCTCGCTCGTTCTCTAATAGCAAGGGTTCATACGATTGGGAATTGCGAGACCGAACTGAAACGCGAAGAGGAAAGCGCCCAGGAATCAGATGTGAGGTAAAATGTTTGACGAGTGCACGTACAGCAAGACTCGCAGCAAGAGAAGATACTGCCCATTAGTAAAAGAAAAGTACGTATATGAGGCGCTGTAGAGATTGAAAGGTGAAGGCGGTGGCTGACGGGAGGAGAAAGGAGGGGAGTGAGTGTGCAGCGCACTGCAGTGACGGCGGTAACAGTGGTTCTACTCGCGCTCTCTATGCGGCCACTTTTACTAGTCCTAGTCTAGTCCCGAGTCCACTTACCTCATCCCACGTGCTTTTTCACACGCTCCTAACCTCCCCAATTCACTCTCATTGATAGCACTTGGCACAGCGAACTGCGCAACGATGAATGTATCATCTTCCAGTGTTCAGGGCTGTGTACGGGTTGACCTCCGAGTAGTAATAAATATTGTTGTCTCCACGGTTGCGATGGATTTAGTGTAACTCAACTCAGGCTTCAGCCCCAAACTGACCACGATGCCCACGGGTACCCCGCTGAGAATCCTTGCCACTGCACAACGAACGGCGACTGTCATATTTTTACACGTATATCGCTTCTTATAACCCGTCCAATGAAACTCTGTACTTACCTTATGTTGCTAATGCCAGGGGTTGGGGCAGACCAACGTTTCATGGTATGCCATGATCCAATGGATGGCAACGCAGCTGCCGACCGTAGAATGGGTCCTACCTCAGGCGTACGTTTTCCAAACATGTCTCCTCTTGCCGCCACGACTTACCCGTCACCTCAGCCCTTCTAGGCCAGTTACGGTTAATGCGGGCAATCACCGTCCAAGTTGGTTCGACATACGATCGCTCCCTCCAGGTTACGATGAATGGGACGACATTGGTATCGCATCTTCCGTCACGGATGTGGAGGGGTTGATTCAGGCCGAGGTCCATCGTGGCGCCGACCCCCGTCGCATCATCCTTATGGGCTTCAGTCAAGGAGCAGCTCTTAGCTTTCTCGTCGCATTGACGACCCTCCACGATCTCGGCGGTGTAATCAGCCTCTCGGGCTGGATTCCTCACAGGGGGCGCGAGGTCAGTACCAATCAGATAGTAAGGATGTGATGAGGGCCTGAACATCTGCCGGCAGCAAATCGTCCATACAGAGCCATATCTTCCAATCTTTTGCGGTTACGGCAGGAGTGATACCGATATACCGACATATTACTCAGAAGAAACCATAGCTTTTTTGCGTGACGTCTTGCGCCTTCCTACGGCCTTCCTAACCTTCAAGCGGTACGAGGGACTTGGTCATACTATCAACGGCACCGAGATGTACGATGTAATAACCTGGATCCAGAGCGTCCTTCACTCGCCATCAGTCTCCCATTAGATACGATACGCCACTGACATTTCTAAACTCTAGACTCGCTTCGCTTTCGTGCTTTCGTCTTGTTTTCTGTAGAAGGACTGGACTTGTATCACATGGACTGTTTGGATTCGAAGAATAGCTATTTATAACACAATGTCAGGGACAGTTCCTAGGATCCGAAGATGCTAGCTGGATAGCCACATGGGTCTTACTTACCTGGGATGCAGAGAAGCTATGTCAAATAGCCTTGTCAAGGGTAGTCAGCCACCCTCTTCAACTTGAAAAGTCCCATACAATACATGTCCTCTTGCCCAGGGTTTAGGTTAGGATCCAAGTATCCGGACGGCCCTCCAGGTTAAGAAATAGTTCGATGGAGCACCTGGGCAGCCCATGAATCAGTCCGAGAAGAATTCATTTAGAGCCTGCGTGTGCAAGTGCGCCTTTGTAGTGCAGCCGCCCTTCATTTTTTGCCTGTCGATCGGGTTCAACGATGTAGTAGCCCCACAGTGATAACTCAACATTCAAGTTGGGCAGACTGACAGATGACAGATGGAAGTGCCGGCCGCGACTCTGGCTCGGTGTCTGTGTCTCGTGACACAACTCTACCGTTGATGAGATTATCGAAAACGGTTGTACCGTATGCTTCGAGGTCTACCGCGCCCACTGCGAATACGCGCCATGTCCCGCTCCGTTTCCTTTCGGCACACTCTTATCAATCACAATCCAATTCACATACCTGAACATCTGAATATCCGTCTCACAGATGTCGAGTCACAGTTGTGCATCCTTTTGGACGACTGTACAAGACACCTTGCAGAAAGGGGCATACACACTACTTGCCGCATAGCAGGGGGATGGGTGCGCGATAAGGTGGGGGAGTGTGTCTAGTCTGATCGTAGAATGAGCATCGACCACCTGCAGCTTTTAGGTTCTGACAGTCACGACATAGATATCGCACTCGAGAACATGACCGGACACGCGTTCGCTCTCGAGTTCACAGAGTTTGCTAGCACGCTCAAGCACCTCCCCGTCAAGTCGGTTGCTGTTGTCAAGGGTAATCCTGGACAATCGAAACATCTAGAAACGGCAAAAACTACTATTCTAGGTCTTGATCTCGATTTTGTGAACTTACGGGACGAGGCATACGCAGATGACAGTCGTATACCGACGAATGTTGTACGTTATCGTCGAATTACCTACCTCGCGGTCGCGGCGTGCTGAAACAGGTCTAGACTTTTGGCACGCCACTGCAAGATGCCCTGCGTCGGGATACCACGATAAACTCGCTATTTTACAACGTGCATACGAGGTCTATCGAAGACCATTGCAATAACGTACTCCGCTTTCTCCGCATGCAGGCGTAGTCGATTCATTAACGATTTCAGGGTCTTCGTGACTTGAAAGATGGGATCATCCGGACACCTCTCCCACCAAGACAAACATTCCTAGACGATCCCTTGCGAGTTATCCGATGTGTTCGATTTGCTAGCCGGTTCGGGTTTGAACTTGTGTCAGAGCTCCAGGATTCAGCCCATGATAGTGAGATCCAGGTGCGTTATGGTGGCACAATGCCGAATTCGTCTAACATCATGGCATCCATGGAGTCCAGACGGCTCTACTGCAAAAGATAACGCGGGAGCGAGTGGGGGAAGAGGTGGACAAGATGATGGGAGGTACGATGCTAGACAAAGTCATGAAAGTCATATCTGAGGATGTCTATCTAGGTCGGAATCCCTTGATGTCGCTTCATCTACTCGATATCCTATCTTTATTCCCCCTCGTCTTCCACATACCACCAACTGTCGCATCAACACTCTCTTCACAGCCATCGTCTCCATCGCTTGCTGTTGCAGCCGCATCTATCCTCCAAACATTCCTCCCACACGATGCCCCACTTTTCCTTCACCCACCGATTCATCCGCTGATTTTATCCGGAGCCTCATCTACCTCGGTCGTGGCGCGATTGTACATGGCTTGTGCATTGACGCCTTACAGAGGCATCATGTACGCTGACGAAAGGAGAAGGCAACGCCCGGCTGTCGAAGCCGTGATCCGGGAGGGTTTAAAGGTCGGAACAAAGAACCACTACTTGGATGGTATTCCTGCGCTCTTCCTGGCCTCTGATCTACTTAAATCGCCGGATGTTGGTGATGACAGGTTCAAGAGTCCTTCAGAGCGTGTTGCAATGGGTTTGTGTCGATCATCTTCGTCGTTCCATATCAGCTAAGGTAGCTACTGGTAAAGGTCTGCTCCTTCGTGACGTTGCTGTGCACAATGCGCACGTCGGAGCCCACTGGACAACATCGTTGCTCTTTGCCCTCGTTCAAGAACTCGTTGGCTGTTATGATGCACCGGAGGACAACTTTAACGGTGGGTACTATTCGCGCGCTTATCACCTCCCGAAACTTCTGAGAAAGCTTGGACGTAGTCGACGTTGCCGCCAAAGTGATTGAAAAGTACAACCGCTTCGCAAGTCGCATCGAGGAGCTGGGACTACAAGAGGATGTAGACGCGAAGCCGATTCTTGATGTGAGCTCATCCTTTTACCGTGATGTGCTGTCGCGTGCTTCCCGAGTTAATGCCTTCATTTACCCGCAGGGACGTGAGATCGTACGAACCCTCGGTGCGCCCAAACCAGGTCAGTGGACAGGAAGAGTGCTTGCGGAGGTAGTCAAGTGGCAGCTCGATCACCCCGGGGAGCCAAAGGATAATTGTGAGGAATGGCTCAAGGTGGAACTTGCCGCAGGGCGTATCTCGATGGAAGACATAGCCTCAAGTACTCAAGTAAAGAGGCCAAAGAGCGGCCCAAGGGAGGCCGCGGTGAAGAAAACCAGAAAGTGATGTGGATTCGAAGTATGTACCTTATTGCATTAATATACAGGATCGATGCGGCCTTGAAAGGGCAAGGTGCTGATTTTACAAGCGATATGAGTTAGGCTAGAACATGATAATAGATCTGTACAAGTGAGGCAACAAGGACATATTCGATGTAGAAGGAATGCAGACCAGATCGGTGGCAGCCAATACAAACAAACCGACCCAGCAAAAAAGTAATACTGTACTTTGAAGCAGGACGTGGCGTTATTCCGATGCAAGCGGCGTCCGGACACTTCGCGATGGTCGGATAATAAAAAGGGATAAAACCCATTAACCCACTTTAGTAGTAAATCCCAGAAGCGACGACGGGGTCGAGATTTTCGGCGTCACTCAGATTCAGATCGTAGATGCCTGTTTGGCCCACGACGGGATCTGGACCGAGGGTCAACATGTTGAGCATCGAACCATCAAAGGTAGTCGATGGCGAGGAATCAAAGCTGCCGTGGTGGATAGTTTTCATGCCGGGCGCAAGGGTAGGGTTATCCGTATAAAAAGCAGTCAATGTCGGCGATAAGAGCTCCGCATCGGGATTGCCGGATATGAAACGGCTGTAGTCGATGTCGTCGCGTGTGGGAAGCGGGACGACCTGCGTGTTGGGATCGAGAGCGTCCTTTTCCTCGCAAAAAAGAAGCGCCCTCGGCTGCAAGTCATCATACGACTCGGCCACGGCATATTTCTTTTGTAGCAAAAAACATATCAGTTTGTTGGAATGGCGCGTGACGGAAAAAGAACTCACGTCTGGCCATTCATCCAGATAGGATGATTCCGCGTTGAGCTCTAATTCGGAAATCGCAGGGCTGGAAATTTGGAGGGCCCGGAAGCAGGGCTTCGGAGGATAACCGGGGAGATCGCAGTCCCAGACATATCCCAGCTCGCGGGAAGATATCGGTCGCAGTTCAGGGGTGGTGAGTGGTGTAGAAGAAGACGAGGAAGTGGACCAAGACGGCGAGGGAGACTGGGGGGGTTCACCGTAGAACAAGGCCCTGGAAGTCCACGCGGCAGTCCACGTCCACCTGATCGGGAGTGGTGAAAGGACCAACCACTCATCGCCGCCAGTAGCGACCGGCGATGTGGGACCTGCATTAGTGATTGGTGGTGAACTGGACGACTCCTCGCCCGTGCACGTCGCTCTCTTCGGCGTTGGCGAAAGGGCGGATGGGGGACTAGGGGACGTGGGACCAGCGCCAACTCCCAAAGACTTGGAGGAGCCCGCGCCGATCCTCACCACTCTTTTTGGCATCGGCTTAACGACGAGACGCCCAGTTGGAGGTGCGGCAGCCGCCTTGGGCATCTCCCGGACCTTCGATGGCGGCGGGGCACTTTTCTTTTTCGTCGTCGGTTTGGTCGGTTTGTCCGCGCGAGACGAAGGAGCATACTTGTAATCCGGGTAGAGTTGCGCGTGCTTGCGCTTGGCCTCTGCTGCGATGTGATGGAACGGTGCTCGAGCCTGGTCGCTCATCTCCTTCCAGCTTTCTGCAGCGAGTTTGCTGACGCAGCTGAGGTTCCTCTCGTTGTTGTTGTCGAGCTGCTTGGTGAACCAAACGTAGGAACGGTAGACCATAAAGGCGTTGGGCGGACGAGAGACATGTTCTTGGTCACGGCCGCGGTTGTGAGTAGAGCTGCGGGGAGTAGCGTAGCCGCCGAGAAGGACGTCCACAGCGGGACAGTTCTTGATAATCTCATCGAGATCCACGTTGACCTTCATGGTGGGGTTGACACGGTTGTAAGGTGTCTTGGTCGCTGGACGAGCGCGATTGCCATTGCGCGGGGCTGTAACCGGTGCGGCGGTCTGGGCGCGCATGGGGGATGTGTTGTCGGTTGTGGCAAGCGCGATAGCAGTCTCTGCCTCGAATGGGATGACGGGAGCAGAGGTCGGGACAGGGTCGAGCGCGAAAGCGGGAGGAACAAAGGACTGGATTGTCCCGGATTGAAGTACGGTATTAGGAACGTGGCTGAGGAGGTCATAACGTCCGATTCCGCTTGTGCGGGACGACAGTCCATCACCTATGTGATGTCCTAAAAAGGTAACAGTGCCTCGCGTGTTAACAGACGCCCACAGCTCCCAAATTGGGGAATCCAACACTCACCCACCTGTCCCCCACTCGACAAGCTTGAAACCGACATCGCCTGGGGGTCATAAGGACCACGCCTGACATTGCGAGTAGCTGGCATGTTGTAGAATGTTATAAAAGATGATAGAATCTAGGAGATCTTAGAAACCAGATGCGATCTTGAATTTCTCTGCCCATCTCTCACAGCGAGCCCTGCTCTCCCTCTTGTACGCTGCTGGGGGCTTCAGCCTGGGGCTCGCGGGAAAGTTACCCCGCTCTATAATCACCTAAATGTAGCCTCATGGATTCTCTTCGGGATATCACATCGCGCGGACCTGTATTACAAGCTCCGCGAACACTATCGCCACCGCTTCAGAGACACGTAATCAACGAGGCAGTCGGTTTTTCGATCGCGAAAGGTCACGGAGCAGACAGCACCCAATCCCAGTCAATCAGTTCTAATTGGCCAACCAATTTAGTGGATCGACAAGAATGGCGGACAATAGCAGTCCACGCAAACACTTGCCTGTTAAAGAGTCGATCAGCTGCGAGTAGGAAGGGTGATTTGTGAGCCCCCGTGCATAGCGTTCGTGAGTTGGTGACAACTTCTGATGGCGATTGCCACTTGCCCTCGAAGCCTGGGGTCACGTGACATCACCATGACACACTTTACCCGTACCCGTGGCATGGATCGATCTACGGTACAGTACATAGTCACAATACACTACCACGCCGTATAATATAATAGATCATTGGTCCTCCTCCTCCTCCTCCTCCTCCCCCGATACTTCTGAGTGCGATGGTGGCGATTCCCGTTCTCGCTCGGCCTTCTCCTTTCGTCGTCGACTACCAGCGACCATATCCCTAGCATAGTTGTCAACGTAGATGATCGCAAATGGCAACAATGACGCCTCACCGCTTTCTGATCGCGTCATTTCTTCCAATCCTGCGCGCAGGATTGACAGCTTCCGCACGCTTCACTTTCCCCATCTGTTTGCGCTTCAACTTTGACGGTTTGGGCAGTTTCAGTATCCACTCCGGCACAGGTGAACCCGACTGGAGGAGAACATTCGCAATGCTTTAAGAGTATCCTTTCTCAGCATGACATCACATAGATGAGATAAACGACCACTGACGCCTTTAGATAGGGTGCGTCCTCATCAGTGAAATAAGTCACTGCCTTTCCTTCTCGGCCAGCTCGCCCGGTACGACCTAGAATATGTCAGACAAGATCCTACTGATTAAATTAGGAGTAAGCTCACCTATACGGTGCACATAGCTCTGTACGCTCCGGGGAAAATCATAGTTGATGACCTCCCGGACGCCTTTGAAATCCATACCACGTGCCATTACTTCCGTGCTGATCATAACCCAGCTTTCTCCCAGACGCATCCGGCTGACCGCCTCATCGCGCTCTTTCTTTGTCATCCCTGCATGAAGACAGTCGACATTGGGGATTCCGTTGATAAGGAGCTCTTCAGCAAGAGACATCGCACGAGGCTGCGATGAGGTAAATATAAGGACCGGGGGGTTGTACGGTTGTGAGAGGTATGCGCGGAGGGTGGGAAGCTTTGAGTGATCATCGGCCACGTAGGTGAGAGATTGTGCTATAAGGGGCAGAGGAGTGTCTCTGTTGGGGGCGGACGCGGTGAGAGCATGCGGAAAACGCCACAAGACAAAAAGAACGCACTTAAGGCCCACAACAACACGGATGGGATCCCGAAGCATATCCAGCGCGAGACGCTCCGCCCCTGCAGGAAGGGTAGCGCTAAAAACCGCCTTTTGGAGGTCTTCATGCGTACATGCTGCCAGAATCTCCTGAACTTGGGCAAGGAATTCCTGGTCGAGCATCCTGTCGGCTTCATCTAGAATGACATGACGAACACTGCTCAAGCAGGGGTATTAGAAGACAGAAATACTAGCGATGAGAACGTAGACTTGGACATACTTGTGTAAGGAAAGATGACCTGATTGAAGGGACGACACGAGCCGCAAGGGTGTACTGATTACAACGTCTAACCATACAGCATCAGTACTGATACCACGAAAGCAGTCCAGATCGAGACTCACCAACTTTACCTTGTACACTTTTATCTGCAAGCGTAGCAGCGGTCGCCTTGCTGAACAACACAATGCGCCACTTTCTGCCTTGAGCAAGTTTCAAACACTCATTATAGATCTGATGTGCCAGCTCGCGCGTTGGTGCCAGAATAACCGCGCGGATACCAGTCCCAGTATTTGTCTTGGAGCGTGATATAGGAGCTTTAAGGAGGTTCATGATTGGTAAAAGGTAGGATAGTGTCTTTCCTGTGCCTGTGGGAGAAATAGCAGCCATGTCGCGGGACTGCAGCCCTCAGTTCGAGAACCGCTTTGAAATAGGGACTGCCAACCTCCAGTAGTATCGGACATCCAGACGACTGGATCCCGGTGGGGTATTTATAGCCGTACCACTTTAGATTGGCCATCAGTTGTGAATGTATGTAATAACGGTCACGAAGCTCTTCGAACGTATCTACGCGTTCTGGAATGTTTTTCCCCTTCGCAGTTACTCGGTGTCTGGACATGGGAGGTTCGGTGCTCTGTTCGGGGTTAATGTCGCTGTCGCTGTCTTCCTCATCCTCGGCGTTGGCACTTCTGTCATTTGCTTCTTCGCCCCTTCTGTGTCTTTTCCTCCTTGCCTGATCTTCTCCGCCTGGCCCAGAGAGTTTGCGTTTCGGAGCGCCGGCCTTTGCATATTTGAAAAAGTCCAGCTCAGCAGGCAGCTCACCGTCCTTGAGTCTCTTTTCTTCCTTGCTCTTTATGTCTTGATGAGAAGATCTCTGCTTATATTGAGCATCCGCAGATGGCAGATGTGGATAAAAACGCACGTTGAACAACTGGACATCGCTTTTGAACCTATGCTTATCGAAGTTTACACCCCCGCGAGATAGTAGATGGAATGCTTCCATTAAATGAGTCCTCGAAAAAGCCGTTATGTTTCTTTATGCTCGACGTCAATACTATAAATATGTGCTGTCGTGTCATCGAAATTTACGCGGTCAGGTGATTCGACCCATCTTGCACGTGTTTGTTACCGTGACATAACTGAAAGCGTGTTCTCTAGACTATTACATTATAGGAGTGTACGAGTGTGTCTATGGGGCTACTGGGATGTGTAGATTACGTTGTTGTATCCAAAATTTGCATGAGGAGATAAGTCAACAGTCGGATAAGGCCATAACTACCTCTAGGAGAGGAGGGATTCTGAGAGTTTGAGCGACGTAGCGTCCCACCCTTTCTTGAGTTGCTTTGGGGAGGTAAGAATAAGTTGCCTTTACATTTACGGAGATAGGAAAGACATACTTCAAAACACACGAAAAGAAGGACAGTGTTAGGTCCGAGCCGAACAAAAGCAGGTGTCCAACCCTTGAACAAAAATTTAAGGCCTTCGTCACGCAGCGAGCACTTGAGAATCCTTATAAGTCCCGTATTTCCACTCTGGTGGTAGGATCTGATCAAATCTATGGTCAAGTGTAAAGGGGGCAGAGACCCTCACCTGAGACATGAGACGTGATTTCAGAACATCTGCGGGTGCACAGACGGCTAAATCTATTAGTTCGGCCTAAGGCCTGGAAACACATAATTGAAGCCTACTGGTGGCAACGAGTCCCGCCAAGCAGCTAGCTGCTGAATGCAGGAGTATATTGTCTTTTAGTTTGATGTTGAGAACGGGTACAACACGGTGAATGAGTTTGGACTTAAAAAAGTCATAGCTGGTTCAAAAGGTCAGAGGGGCACAAGAAGAGTTAGTGAATCCACTTACGAGCCCACTTGCGATCCCTAAGACAATGATGATGTTAGAGGAACCAACAACCCCAGCTAAAACTACTTACATTCATTAACACAGCTCTTATCTTGAGAATGGTCAGAAACAGACAACCAACACTCATCGTACAGGACATACCGTGTTAGTTCCAACACCTCTCATCAAGCCTCTTGCGCCCTCTGACTTCACCAAACTTACCAAACCTGTGAGGGCGTTCGAATAATTGTACCGTTTCTCAGGTGGGCGTAAAACATCACTAGTCATCCGAACTAGCATGACATCTAGGGTCGAGAATTCCTTTTCGACCCACTTTTTCATCGGCGAAGGCAGAAAACTTACCTGCGGGATTGCCGGCTACACCCCCCAAACCCCCAGCAAACATGGCAGCTGCCAATAGTCGCCAAGAGGAGGCATGTCCATCTCTTGTTAAGGACAGCTTCATCCTTTCGTAGCTTCCGAGCCGTACAAGGGAGTATGTCATCTGGCGCAAGATTGACGCTGTCACACCAGTGTATAGGCTGCGGATGCCGGACTTGGCTACGGTTGTACGGAGAACCGAAAATGCTGACGTGTACTTGGCACCGGGAACAGGTTTGATGGTCTGCATTCGACTGAAGAATCGCTCAGAATAGAATGGGGAAGCCGCACGCAGACAGGACCACTGACACTTTGGCCAAGTCAAGCGGATGCGTGCAGCACGCTGCTGCTGAGCAATCTTCTGTTCAGAGTATTAAATTGTGTATACGACAACGCCACGTACAAGAAGCTGCAACCCCTGCCAATGGAAAATAAAGATATTTCGTTAGAGCATCGACGCGCCGGACTGAGCATGCTGACCTCCGAGCCTGACGAACAGACGCAACCGCATCAGTTTGTACACAACGTGTTCACGCTCAACTCACTGACCAAAATGGATACCCTCGAGACTGTTGTGCCATGGTCAAGGACAAGATTGGAGGTTTCGAGGTTGCTTTGCCCCACTTGGCTTGGCGAATTGTGCCGGGGTTTTTGAGGCCGTCCGGTAAAGTTGCCGATGGGCGTCAACCCGGCAGGACGGCCGGAGTAGTAATAACAGGAAAAATCAGCATTTGAAGATCAATTATACGCCATTTTATCTCCGCCATTGCACAAAGTGATATGGGAAGATAGAGTACCCCTGCTTAACGATTAACGAACAAGGCGCAATTTGGCCTCGTGAAAAAGCAAGACGGCCGGTCTGAGGCCGGCTCCGGACCGTCTGAGCCTGGAACGTTGGTTGTGTGGCTTTGTTTTTCAAGACGCGAGACACTTTGTTGTTGACTCCCATCTCCTCCCACTTCTTACACCTCTCTCTGCTTTTCCCTGTTTCCACACCCTTCTAGCAAGAATCACAAAAAAATGAGTTCACACGACAATGACGAGCTCATTGACTACGAAGACGAGAACGACGTAGTCCCGAATGGCGCTACTTTGGCTGCAAGCGGCGGCGCGACAGCAGACGACGACAAAGATAAGAAGAATTTCTCTGGTATCCATTCGACTGGTTTTCGGTCAGTTCCTTCTTATTTTACACATTATTCCTACTGACAATCATGAAGTGATTTCTTGCTGAAGCCTGAGCTACTTCGTGCCATTAGTGACCTTGGCTTTGAACACCCCTCGGAGGGTCAGTCCCTTTTGTCTCGTGCAATTGCTCATATATTAAAGGCTTTCTTAGTTCAGCAAGAGTGCATTCCTCAGGCTGTACTCGGGATGGACGTCCTCTGTCAGGCCAAATCAGGTCATGGCAAGACAGCAGTCTTCGTACTTGCGACACTCCAGCAACTGGAGCCTGTTAATGGCGAAGTCTCTGTCATTGTTCTCTGTCATACCCGCGAGCTCGCATACCAAATTAAGAACGAGTATACGCGCTTCGCGAAGTACATGCCAGATGTCCGTGTTGGAACGTTCTTCGGGGGTACTCCTGTCTCCAAGGATGCCGAGCTACTCAAAGACAAGTCTAAATGCCCCCACATCGTCGTGGCAACTCCAGGGCGTCTGAACGCACTGGTTCGGGACAAAGTTTTGGACGCAAAAAATGTCAAGCATTTCGTGTTGGACGAGTGCGACAAGATGCTCGAACAGCTCGGTTAGTCACCCAACTTCAAACTCGTACCCCCCTCCCACTTTCTGTTGGTCCATTCATCGGTGGAAAGATTCTTCTCCATTATCCATATTGCCTGCCATGCACCTATCATGCGTACCTCACCTTCGATCCGGGATTCGGTCCATGGGTTTGGATCGTTGGATCAAGTTGCAATTCAGGGTATCTGGGTGAGGGTTTTCGACTGAGGCGAAAGAAGCTACTTCGAGGTCGACGTCATCGCGCGCACCAAGGGACGAGATTTATGACCAACGGCAGGCAGCGTCAACGACTCGATTGCTTTCTTTTCGTTTTACGCGATTTATTTGCCCTTATACCCTCTTGTTGGCGTGTTCCGTTTCGGTGTTTTATCTTACCTCGACATCACCTACTAGACATGCGCCGTGACGTTCAAGAGATCTTCCGTGCGACACCCCACCACAAGCAAGTAATGATGTTCAGTGCCACATTAGCGAAAGAGATTCGTGTAACGTGCAAAAAATTCATGGCTAATGTATGTTGGGCTTTCCTTGGTTCCTTTTTTTTTTTTGGTTCTAACCGCGTTTACAGCCCCTTGAAATTTTTGTGGATGATGAAACAAAGTTGACACTTCACGGCCTCCAACAACATTATGTCAAATTGGAGGAGGTTAGCAAAAACAGGAAGCTAAACGACCTACTCGATACGCTTGAATTCAACCAGGTAGAGACATTCTTATACCGACTATCACCTATCCTCACCGTGTTCGGAGGTTGTCATTTTCGTGAAGTCGGTTGCGCGTGCCATTGAATTGGACAAGCTTCTCGTTTCTTGTAATTTCCCGAGCATCAGCATCCACTCGGGGTTAGCCCAAGAGGAAAGGTACGTACCTGATAAGCGAGCTGCCTTGCATTCATGACATTCATATCTGGTCCTAAAAAGAATTAAGCGCTACACTGCCTTCAAGGCGTTCGAGAAGCGTATTCTTGTCGCAACTGATATCTTTGGACGAGGCATAGACGTAGAACGTGTCAACATCGTTGTGAATTATGACTGCCCTCCCGATGCTGATAGTTATCTTCACCGCGTCGGGTATGTATGTCACACTCCGCTTCCGTTACCATTCAAACTCTTTTCCCCTCTAGCCGTGCTGGGCGTTTTGGAACCAAGGGGCTTGCCATCACGTTTGTGTCGTCCGAGGCGGACCAACAAGTGATGGGTGCTATCCAATCGCGATTTGAAGTCGCTGTGCCAGAACTGCCTGATCATATTGACCCCGCCAGTTACAGTAAGTCGCTGTCGGCCGCTTCTGGACAAAAGATAAAACTGATTGATGTGGATGCACGTAGTGACCTCATGAGACCCTTCATTGTTATTACTCATGTGTTAATTGTTTACCTATCTGATCGTACTGTATGATGAATACAGCTCTCCCATTCCCGCGGCGTGGGCCTTGAGTTGACTTGTCGCCGCAAGGAAGGACCGGCAAATGTCGGATGAGGGCTTGGCGTCGATGACGTAGTAGTGATGTCGTCCTTTGCTAATATAGATGAGTCAGCAAGTATTTGACGCAGATCTTGAGCCGTGTGCGACGCGCGCGATACGAATTGAGAAGTTGCTAAGGATACTTGTGTGTGTGTGTGTACGGGAGAGCGAGAAGACGGAGGTGTGTCGAAGAGGGCGTCTTTCGCCTTCTTTTTCCGTTCCACTGAACCAAAAGTTCCGTAGGCGGTGCGGTGTAGCGCAGTTTTAGAGTTAAGTTACAATGTATTATTACATTCTAGGCAGTCTAGACCCTCGAATACGATACACCGACCCACGCCATTTGAGACTAAACCGTGGCCTGTGGATACTCACCGTCGATCATGCTCGATCCGTCCCTCCACCTCCTCCATTAATCCCATCCTACGCACGCCCGTACTTTAACTTGGCATTTCCCCTCACCCGCCTTCGACGTCCGTATCGTCTGCAACGACGGAATCGTCTTTCCCCCTTTCATTCGTTCCACTCGCCCACGCGAACCGCATAGATTGTATCTTCTGCTCCTTCATGGAGAAAAACGGCTTCCCAGTCCCCCGCACAGACCCCACGCGAAGAAAATATGTCCCTCCATCCTTCTCTACTCTCTATTTCAGAGACTCTATACTCTCTGTGCCCGGTTATGTGTTCGAAAAGGTCAGCACCTTTGCTTATCGCTTATTTCATAGCGATTCACAGCCAAGGAAAGGCGGTACTATGGGAAGATACAGGAAGCTTGACGCAACTGGCAGAAGGAAACAGCTTGAAGGATGGATCAAATGTTATCGCAAAGATTGCACCTGCGCATACAAACGCGTCGGTGTGTCTTCAGCGGGAGGCTCATATGTACGTCCTCATCCCTGGCCCTCCTTCCGCCTGCAGACAAACGTGCATCTAGTCTGTCTCGCATGCAGACGTCCCCCGAGGCCCTAAGCACAACACTACGTCTCATTGACTTCGTATCTATTTCGCGTTTGAATGGAGATTGTGTAGTCCTGCTTCTTGTTCATCCTGGCCAAAACCTGCTGGGTCGCTATCTACCATCGTCTCGAATTAATGCCCTACTCCTGGCCGAGTCTCCCTTATTGCGTCTCTCCACATCTCAAGGAGATGTATACATGAATGATGTAGATGACATAGGCGCCTTGAGAGACACAGAAAACACAGACACGATGGATCTTGCGACGTTTCTGGAGTGGGTATTTTCATTTTCCTCTCAACCATTTCCCTGTTGACTGACGGCCGACACAGATTTGCAATACAAGCGACGCATTGCTTGGAGAATCTGCACAGGTGATCTAGCCGCCCTCGATCGTTGTCCTGCGCTCATATTCCACTGACGTAATTTCGCCAGGTTGGGAATAGTGCACAGAGAAGGTACGCTCATCGGCCCTCACATTCTCCTCTACAGCGTTTCACGCTCCTTCGCCGTCACCCCTCCGTAGTGCGAGCAAATGCGTATCACATCAATGCCCATTCTGGCGTTGTGCGCCTCGTTCATTGTGGAAATCGCTCTGTCTCATTGGAGATGTTCGGTGGTCCCTCTTCCTTGGTCATCCAAGCAGATGGCCTAGCGGAGGAGAACAAGTCAAAGGTGAAGGAAGCCCTCTGTTACTTATCCCCGGAACAAACAGGAAGCATGGAGACAACCTCAGATGATCACAGAACGGATTTGTACTCTTTGGGTATTATGTTCTGGACCCTACTCGTCGGGAGAGGGATGTTGCCATTCGAGGGCGGCCCATTGGAGATCCTACATTCAATCGCTCAGAAACGTCCCATGCCTGTGCATGAGGTACGGAGGGACGTGCCTCAAGTCTTAGCCCAGATCATCGAAAAGGTCTGCAATTTTGTGTTATCACCATCGGACACTTTGTTAACTGGAAACTACAAATTAGCTTCTCGCCAAGAACCCTGACTCGCGCTATCAAAGTGCATACGGTCTAAAGGCGGACCTTTTGGAATGCCAAAAGAGGCTTTCGATTGCCGTTTCCTCAATGTCAGAGGTGTCGTCGGAGGTAGGCCGGGAATCGTCGATAGGATGCATTTTCTCCTAACCTCTTTGGACTTAGCTCATACCACCGTTTGACGTTGCTAAGCAGGATCGATATGCGGTAAGACCCAAATAGTTTGGCGGAATGTCAGTCTTACTCACCCGCCTGCCTCAGGGCTTCACAAGCCCGAATATACTTGTACGTTGACTATAGCTGGTGCCTCGGCTTGTCCATCAGTTGACCATACCAAGTTTGGAAGAGAAAAGGAACTAGAGACCCTTCGCAACGTCATCCGACACGCCTCTACGAGCTACTCACGTCATAATGTCCTGCGAGGGACTTCGTCCACCCCAATTAGAAGCCAAAGGTCGTCTGACCGTTCACGGCGGAGCTCATCTCGGTCTTCATATTGTAGTTCTTCTGCCAAGCACCAACATACTGGCGATGATGGTCAAAATATGCTGGCGGAGTCTAGTTCTAGTGGCGCTGCTGCGACATCTTCCGTGAACACTGTCAGTGATGGCATTGGTAGGATCACGTTGAGCCCACCACGCGGTCGGGGACCTCGAGCGCACGGGGTTGTCGTGGTTGGACCGGCAGGGTGAGTATAGATTTTGGAGGGAAGACATGGGTGCTCAGGTTGGATTACTAGTGTCGGCAAGAGTTCATTAATCCTTGCTCATCAAGCAAAATGGCGAGCGTACGGCCTTTGGGGGCACGCCAAGTTCCAGCGTACTGTATCCGCGCCGTTTGCGGCATTGGTGCGTCCGTTCCCAAACCAATTTCGGGCATTTTGATGCTATCTGTAGTAGTTATCTTGTCTCTCCTCGGTCCTTCGGCAGTTGATGGGTTTTCATACGGACCTTCACCGATTTGTCACTACACTCAAAGCGCAGCTGGGGCCACAGCTACGAATTATTCCCCTTCTATATGAAGGCGTCCCTGAATTGCGGAATATTTTGCAACTTTTCGATGTTAGCCTTGACATACCCCAAGAAACGCTCACAACGCGCGAGTTACGAGCTCGATTCCAGTCTCTTGTGGAGCACGTATTTTCCGTCATCGCGGAGACCCGATTGTTTGCACTCTTTCTTGATGACCTTCATGAAGCCGATGAGTCGTACGTTGCGGCATCTGCTTCAGTTTCAGTGGGCGCTAAGATGTGATAGATCGTTTGATCTTGTCAACACACTTGCTAGCTCTCGGAGCCGTATTGTAAGGTCTCTTCCCTTGTCTGTACCACTCCAACTCAAACTCCCTAGCTCATATTCATCACTCTGCGCGAGGATAAGCCGTGAGTATTATTACCTTATGTTCCCGTAGCCACCGCTGAAATGGGCATAGCGAGATCGTTTCACGGCTCAGGTCAATGTTCCCTGGTCGGTCTAGGGTGACGTGGATCCAGCTTGATCCTCTAACCTATTCTTCCGTTGCCTCCTTGGTCTCGCGCACTCTCCGCCAAAGCAAAGAAAATGTCGCACCGCTTGCTCGTCTCATTCATGGGATCTCTGCCGGAAATGCTTTCTCCGTCCGAAATCTTCTCACGACATTGCAACGGCAACACCTGGTCAGTTACGAGAGCGCTTTCGGTGGTGGCGTTGGCTGAGACATGAGGCAGATAACCTTTGATTGGGATTGCAACTGTTGGCAGTCAGTTTCAATTACCTTGATGCTTCTCGTTGGCGTTAAATCCGTTCCACTGCGATAGATTTGACCTCCCAGAAATTGAGAAGACTTTCCTATCCCAGAAGCTTGTGGTAGATCCCAATGACATCTCCTATCTGATGTCTCACTTGAGGAATCTTCCTGGTGATGCACAGAAATACCTTCTATGGGCCTCGTGCTTTGGTGCCACGTGAGCAGTCACAACCGTCATCCTTCATTCAGCTTCACTTTTTTTTTGATAGGTTCAAGACGACAGACGTCGCTGCCGTGATGGATCACGACACCCCGTCAGGTAGCAGTAGCAGTGATATGGATTCTGAAGATAACCAGAATTCGAGCGGAACCGTATCCGCATTCAAGGAGAAATTAGCAGGTGCCAGCCGTCGTTCCATGCGGGGTCTTCAGATCGCCATTGCCGAAGGCTGGCTTGTGCAACGAGCAAGGGATATGTGTAGTTTCGCACACGACCGATATCGTCAGGCTGCGGAAGCCGAGGCGCTGACCCTCCCGGATGACCTCATGGCAAAGATGTCTTTCCGCGTGCGTATTCACCACACACTCTTATCGACCAAGACGAGCATGCCTCATAGATCATCTCAATGATGCTTCTTGAACCGTCTCCGGATGTCTACCAAATCGCCGAGCGCGCCCACCGGTATGTAATGGTCTGCCGTTTCGGTTTCATTCTTACGGGAGAACAGGTGTCTACCCCTTCTTCGTGAGTATGAGAGGCGGGGAGAGCTCATGTCGCTCCTCATAGATGCAGGAGATTCTGCATGGGCGCGGGGTGCTCACGAGGTTAGACATACGCTGCTTGGATTTCTTTCTCCCCGGAACAACGTAAATTCTTTCGTAGACGGCTTATCAAGCCCTTGTCAACGCTCAATCTCTTCTTGAACAAGATGTCTGGACCACGCATCCTACTAGAACTTTCTCCCTTTATACGAAGTTAGCTGAGTAAGCATTTGATCCTCATCATCTGACCTGCCCTGTTGACATATCGATAGATTGTCCACCTGGAGAGGTGCTTCTACATTTGTTCGCGTGCTCAGTTGGCTGTCTGATCACTCTCGAGCAGGTGACTATAGAGGGTCCGATAGGTATATAGAAGCCTGCTACGAAAGGGCTAGCCATCCCGAAGAGAGGGCCTTTCTCCTACGCCTGCGTTCTCAGAACAATTGGATGCGAAGTGATTCCAATGCTGCCCTCAAGGATACGCTAACAGCTCTGCACATCCTTGGTGTCGATTTGGATCCTGACCCAACTCTGGAAAAAGCCGATTCTATGTTCGAGCAGGTCAAGGGTGAAATTCTTGCCGTTGGATTCGACGCTATCCTAGCAATTCCTCGAACCTCCGACCCGCGGACAGACCTTGCAGTGGCTTTACTTGGAGATGCTGGAGAGCATGCTTACTGGAGTACGAGAGAATGGTTCACTGATATTATTGGCTTAACAGTAAGTCACAGATTCTTATCTTATCACATCCTCGTTTCATATGCCATATCCAGACAGTTCAACTAGCGCTACGGTAGGTCAATGTCTGTTCACAGGGCTTCTTTGACTCATGTTCCGTGATTCGCCAGCTCCGGAATGTCCCCTGGTTCGCCGCTGGGATTCTTTTGGGCATTGGGAGGTGGGCACCGTTACGTCCCCTGTCCGCAACCACTTCTCTCACAGCTCTTTCAGCTGCTGCAGAGCGAAAGGAGCTGTATCGGTTTTCTGTAGACCTAGGGAAGCTTGCATTACGCGTTGTAGATCAACACGGAACGAATGCGGATAGATGGTACGCTCCTTGTTGCTCCATTATCGTATATAGTCAACACGTTCTCCAGTCGTTCTCTGGTCATGTATTGCTCCATGGTATCCGCGTATGATAACGTCCACATTCGGTCAAACCTTCCCCGCCTGGAGGAAGCAATCAAATACGCCAATAGCGCTGGGGACCGGTGCGTTAATCTTCATCCATCGCTCTTCCAGACTGGACAAAGCGTGTACAGCGTTTTCTCGAGGCTTGCAAACTTTTATAGTGTTGAAACAAAGTTGTTCATAGGCCAAACGTGTAAGCCATGATCATTGACCGCAGGCTCACAGTACTGATGAACAACCTAGTGGATGAGCTTGTTGGCGCAGCGGATGAGGTGCGTGACCTTTTCCGCGTCAGTCTCTACTCGCGCTCATGAGCCGTCGCACTCAAGATGTATAGCGATATGCAACAGTGGCCCCAAGGAGAACTGACCATTTGTGCTCAAGGTGGGCTGAGCTCCTAGCAATCTCATAGAGGCGTCTTTCCGACTGAAACCAGGTTTATTAAACTGTATCCGCGCATTAGGCGGGTACACGATCAACACCTCAGCAAATACCATTTACACGACCGACACTTTTGACGAGGAAAAATATTTGGAGAGCATTCCTGACAGGGACGGAAGCGCAGTGATCGGTTTGACTTCGTGAGTCATTGGTCTTTCGCTCAGCTTTCTAGCTCTCACTCGGCTTCTCCAGGTACAACGCATACAAGGCAAGTGATTCTTATATCTCAGCACGCTTTAGCTTATCCTATTGAAGGTCGTCGCTTTGTTCAATCTTGGCTATGTTCAGGAGGCTGCCGAGCTCGGATTTTCCATTTTTGACGCACGAGACCGTCGTCCAAAGTCGGTCTGGATACCTCACTAACCTACAATGCATTTAATTTTTGATCCAGCCATCGACTTATACGATACGCGCTCTTTTTCCACAACCTGGCTATGATCGCTTGTATTCGAGAAGAATACGTCACAGAAGATCAGTATAGGCGATACTTTGAACAGATTGGGGCTAGTCAAAGTTACATTCGCCGGTATGGGACTTCTGCGTCGGTGGGAACAGTAACTGATCGGCTTTCTAGATGGCTGTCTGCCAGTCCCGTCAACACGAGTACTTGGATAACGCTCGTCGTACGTTTACTGAGGCATAGACGAAGTTGCGCACTGATTTATTATGCAGGATGCCGAGCTTTCATCCCTTGAAGATAGCAGAGATGCCTTTCAGCTATACGATATTGCCGTCAGGTAAGTTCCTGCAAACTGCTGGAGGGCTGTTTAATAACTAGTCTCCCCGTAGGTCGGCTACAAACCATGACTGGCCCCTCGAAGAGGGTTGGGCGTTGTATCTAGTTCGTCGCACCTTGCACGAATCACTTTTCTCAAAAAGTAATTTTATCTGTAGCAAGGTTCCCATTTTGTTCGCTGCGGCGTGCATGGCCTGGGCAACGAATTGCAACACCGCGGTATATCCCGTCAGCGCCAGTGGGGAGCACGAGGCATTGTGTCAGTCTCTTAGTATTGGCAGTCTCGAGGTCCTTAACACACAAATCACAACAGGGCTTCACTGTTCTCAGACTCAAACGTACAGCTACTGAACTACCCGAAGAGAAGTACCAATACCACGGACACTGGCGTTCAGACAGATAGTGTCTTGGTCGGCATCAATGGCAATAAAACGATGCACGACTACGCGACGACCGATATCACCGAGGAAGACGCAGTGACCAGCCTACCCGCATCTGCTCTTGCTTCTGTCTTGAAGTGGAGTAAGGATATCGCCGCCGACATCCATGTTTTTTCAGGTATGCATTCATTCACCTTAAATATCACCTATTCTACAAATCAACCTTTAGCCCTCCAACGTCTTACGGAAATTGCGGTCGGTGAGTGTAATCTTGCGTGTATCACGATAAATAGTTGACATACATTATTCAGAGACATCCAGTGCACAGAGCGCCTGCATAGCCATCGCAGGATCAGGAGGAGACTACAGCGTGGCTACCAGCATGATCTCACCGGGTCCCTGCACGGTCCACGAGTGCGTGGCTTGGAGAACCCCCTCTTATGTTTCTGAAGCGTTTCACAGACACCCCATATCCGTCCGAGCTATCACCGATCCGTTACAAAGAGCCGTCATCTTGCATGGTCAGTGATTGCTTTTGAACTATATTTCTTGGTTTTGACAAGTGTCTGTCCAGCGTTAAACACGAAGGAACGCGTTGTATACGAAGATGTGTCGTCGGATTCACGATTTTCGTCTGAGGCCCATCAAAGCCCTCATCAATCTGTAGTATGCTTGCCAATCTTCAGCAACCGAGGGCAGACATTTGGTGCCTTGTATCTGGCGTCCAAATACGCCTTTTCACAGAACACGGTTACTCTCCTCACTCTTCTATGTCAACAAGCGAACATCAGTGTGGCCAATGCTCTCCTCTTTCGCTCGGTGCAGGCCGGAACGAAAGAGAATCTTAGAATGATATCCGCACAGAAAAAAGCCCTTGAGGATGCACGACAAAGTCGCGAAGATGCCTTAAAGGCTACCAGGGTCCTTCATCTTACTCTGAATGGTTGGACGTAGTATTTACACATGCTTCACAGATCAAGAGTAACTTTTTGGCATCAATGTCACATGAACTTCGAACCCCGTTTAGGTATATTCATTGACATGTTTCTTAATCGAACTAATTCTTTCCAGTTCTTTCTACGGTCTTCTTGACATTTTAAGTGGGACAGAGTTAAATAACGGCCAACGCGAGATTGGTATGGACCCTTTGACTTGCACTCTGCTTTCCGCTGGGCGTTAATTGTCTCCCACAGTACAAACTGCGAAACAGTCTTGCGAGCTCCTGCTTAAGGTACAGCTACTTTTAGATACCTGCCCCCATATGTTAATCTGCGCTACATCAAAGATTATCGACTCGATCCTCGATTACAGTAAATTGGAGGCGTCTGGTAAACTGTTCTCATTGTCGCACATACAAGGATTGACATTTTGCCTATAATTCAGCTCTCAAGCTTGAATTCACAGATTTCTCTGTAGAAGATATCATAGCTGTGAGTTTCAATGCTTTTCGCCACACTATACGAGATATATGGGGACTCTGTAGGACTGTATGGAACTACTCTTGCCAATGGCTGCAAAAAAGCTGGATCTCTCCTACAACATAGACCGAGATGTTCCCCCTTGTATGTATCCCCGTCTTTCTGCGTTTAGCTTCATCCCGACTTTCCACTTCAGGGGTGAAAGCGGACTATACGCGCATCCGTCAAGGTATGCTCTCTAGCCGTCCCCGTCGCCGTTTCTTACTTAGGCATTTATAGTTTTGATGAATCTCATCGGGAATGCTGTGAAGTTCACGCCTCACGGATCTGTGAAGGTTCTCTGTTCTCTCGATAACGAGAGTTTGTCTACCAAACCAGGCGACGTAGGCCTGAAGTTTGTGATCGAGTGGGTGTTTGCTGAACAAAATACGAGAAGCGTGACTGATTTTCTCTCAGGGATACGGGGATCGGTTTATCATCAAGCGATGTCGATCTACTATTTGTGCCCTTCCAGCAAGCCGACAATTCTTCTACTCGTCGCTTTGGTGGCACTGGGCTCGGCCTCTCGATCTGTCGGCAGTTGGTTAAACTCATGGGTGGTGTCATTGGAGTCCATTCCGAGCTTGGAAAAGGTTCCACTTTCTGGTTCATAATCCCGGTAAAGATTTTCAGTTCCAAGGAGTCGGAGAAGGTATGTTCAGTGCTATTTAACTTCGACAGATGCTGAACTCCAGCTAGGCAATGCAGACCATTCAACAAGTGCGGGCTCGTTTAATGGAACCAAGGCCCCCACGAGTTTTGATCAGCTCCCCCTCTGATGCCGCTACATCTCTGCTCTGCTCTATGCTAGACGGTTTTGATGTTTCTGTTGTCTTAACTGTGGAAGGACTGGAAGACGCGCTTCGCGTCGCGAAGCCGTGCGATATCCCTTTGGATTGTATCATTCTCGACCACCAGGCGGAGGCAACTGCTGATGGCATTGCTCGATTACTGGAATCTCTTCACTCGCCTGCGCTGAAAGACACGAAGCTCATTCACTTATACACACCCGTGACCGACACTATTTCCAGCAATCCAGTGTTCGGGAACAATACGTCTGGTATCATCCGCATGACGAAGCCTCCTCGCAAGGCCCGGCTTCTCCAAGCCCTAGCTAGGCTTAGAAAACTACCACCAGAAACATACGCCGACCTGAGATCTGAAGTAACTCTCACTGTAGAGGAGCCCCCAGAATCTCAACGCACTCTATTTGGCAATGTTCTTATAGCCGAGGGTGAGTGTCTTGTAACTGTGGGATTTGGAGCTAGCCTCACGCAATGGTTGTATAGACAACCCAGTCGCCCAGAAATTGCTTGTCAGGCAGCTGCAACGTTATGACTTAAATGTGACTGCTACTTCGAACGGAGAGGAAGCCATTGCAGGTAACTGCCTTCTTACTGAGCCTTCACTCACCTTACTATCTTGCCTTAAGAATGGGAACGGCATGAGCCCGGCTATTTTAGTCTCGCAATGTTCGACCACCGTATGTGGCGTTCTGCGTCTTCCTCTATTAATCTGACTTCCTATATTAGACATGCCTGTTTGTGATGGAGTAGAAGCCGCCAAGAGACTACGAACACTCGAAAACCGGCGCAAAGTATCAGAATTCCTTCCAGGTAGACCTTGTTTGTAAATTCAACAA
>QLPC01011570.1:14140-35733 GCA_003314055.1 Lactifluus hygrophoroides | reverse complement strand
TTTACTACAAACAAAGGCGCACCACACGCAGAATTGAAACCTGTCTACAATTTTGCAAACAGCTGTAAATTGCTGCCGCAAGACTGTATTGCAGACTTGGAAGCGGTGAGCTTGGCTTCATCCTACTACTGTATACTGTATATGTTTGGGCAAGGAACCTTCCCTCAAAATTTCAAACTTGGACATTTTAGGACTAGCTTGTTACCACTAGCCGTGGTAAACCGGCGACCACCTGGAGGTGCCTTCGAATTTCTTTTCTGTCTGGCTCACAGTACAACTCTTGCAGACTGATTTTAGTCATTTCGCGCATCACCAAGCAATTCCTATCCTGAAACAGAGAGTTATGTATAACCCAAGGCTGTGTGTGCCTCGAACACTGGCGGCCGGTGCGCAAACAAAGGCGTCCTCATTTTTTTTTAACTCCGTTGATATTCGGCATATACAATTCCTGGTTTAAAAAAAATTCCCAACTTTGTTTACCGTGCTAAATCAATGCCGATCCGTCGCCTCAGGCACTGACTCTGCCAAATACGGTAGTAGCGCACATGGATCGCGATGATGAAGAGCATCGATCTGAGGGCGCCAGGCTTGAACCTGCGGCATCTACAAAATGTACTTATAATCGACTCTCTAGCTTCTTACATCAAAGCCACATATACCAGCGTCGGAACCTCTGCTAGAGCTCTCTGCTGCCACCCTTCCTGCGTCTCTGCGCTCCTACGCGCCACCATTCAGGGACAGCGCTGCGATGTCAAGTCCAGGTTCAACGCCGCTTGACCATCCGCAAAGACCGGTCGATGTGCTTGCTCCAGGCATTGTGAGTCTGTTTCTCGAGGGAATAGAAACAGGTCTCGTTGTTGCACAACTCTCTCGGTGGTTTTTTGCGCCGGAACGCAAAGAGAGTGCGGCACTTTCCGCTCTCGTCATATTCCTGACCGCGCTCGGATTGTGAGTTTTCTCTCACTCGGCCTTTATACATCCACATTTTCTCATCAGCCATTGCTGCCGAAAAAAAGCGCGCAGTCTGGAATAGCTTTTGCATCCGCTTGGACAACGTATGTGAAGGCGTTTGGACAAGATGTACGTTCTAGTACATCTCCCGTTATCCTTCCATGAGACTGCTGACTCCACGGTCTTGCTTCAGGTATGCGTAAACTGGACGGATTGGGTTCAGAATATTCCTGTGCGTGCCATGAATGGCCCTCCCTCTCAATCCTGGCGATTTCTCATGCTTTTTAAGACTGCGATTATAGCTGTTCCTGTGCAGGCCATAATGATTTGGCGCTGCTATTATGTACGTCCTAGTCTCAAACATATCGCCAACTCCAGCCGTTTGACTGGAGCATTCAGATCGTCGGAAGGAACCTATATATCATTGTCCGTTTTGGCTTTCTTGTCACTAACGTGGTGCTCAATCTATTCCTTATGTCAGATGCCGCTCGTGTTACTTCTGATAACTTCATTTGCAATGTCGCTGTGGTCGATTATAGTGCTCATGCGATTCCAGATGACGGCTGCCGCCCGGAGTTATCTTCATGTCCCAGAAACAGTCGGCATTTCCTATCCATGTGAGCGTTACTTGGGTCAAAAACAATGAGATCTTCTTCCTAACAATTTGTAGACTTGTTTACACTCATCCTCCCCTCAAGTAAGTCTAACATCGGTTAGAATATTTCAAACCCCCTCATGATTATACAAAGTCCTAGACATCATCCTCGGCGGCATCCGTGAGTGGCTCGTCTCTTTCCGACTTCCCGTCCTTACTGTAGAACTGATTACATCAAGTGTTACGCTACCTCATGCGATCCATGAAGCAGGTGTATGCGGCCCACATACGAAAAGTATGTCTCCCATTAATCCACATTGGTTGCTCGTTGCATCGCTCAGTTTCTGAAAATTCTAGCGCATAGCTCATCTCATGTCCGCCGTGTGGCAAGCTGCAGTTCCTCCAACTCTCTGCAGCATCTGCTTATGTATCCTATATGTTCGATTCTCTGTTGCGACTAAGGTGTGTACTCATCTTTGGTCCCTGCCAGCGGGTCGTGATTTCTGTCGCTGCACGTTTATGGATGGTTGATATTGACAACCGGCTTCCCACCAGAAAAAAATAGAACTGTGGTTTCCGGTTATTCAAGGATTGGTTGGCAAGCTCTACGTCCTTTCCCTCTTCCATATCATGTACGCCATTCCTTCTCACCCTCTGTCGCCATACAACTTCTGACTTTGGACCAAGCAATGCCCGTGTTCCTGCTACGGACGAACGACACACAACATACAACCCGACACTTACAATACCAGTTGACGCGTTTGATACTTATTCGCTCGATAGTCGAATAGGTGGTGTAGCTGCATGCAGAGCACCACAAGAGTCTGTAATGTCCGTCAACACCACAGTGTAATCACCAAACTGTGCTTTCACCCACCCCCGATTCTCGTGGCTCATCGATTTTGTGTCCCCCTGAATCTAGGTCGCTTGCAGCTAAGGTGCTCTAGGGTTTCGCTGCATTCCTTCTCGACGCTCCCTTTCCCAACTCCGTTTGCTCTGTCTCTGTAAGTATATGATAGGAACACACCATTATACGATAGATCGCGGATTTCCCTACTTGCACGCTCCCCTGTATTTACCCATACCATCCTCTGCACAACAATCGCTCTCTAGACCTATCAGGCTCGAAGCACTGGTGAAGATAGGGTGAGGATGGTGGTATACACGCGTTTGCGTTCAAAATAAATTATCCGATGGCCTGACATTCCGCCGCCGCCCACCTATAGGTCTTGTATCCTGCGTCCGACGAGTTTCAGAGCCTGCACAAGGAGAGGCGGGGAGATGGTAGTCGAAGGACGAGGAGATACGCATGTGGCATGCACAGCGCTATGAGAATGTACAATATAATTCTCAGGGGATCAGGTTACATCTGGTGCCTTATTCTCGTTTGCTATTGGGTTTTTGTCTGGCGTGCCATCGCTGTTCTACCCTCGCCTAACGAAAAAAGACAGTAACCATTTTATGATAGCCGAAATTGCTGGCTCCTATTATTATACAGTTCCAGACCTCTCGTGAAATCGTGAAATCAATGTTTCATGTGAGCCAGGCAGTAGGGGTGGCGTGTTATGTATAAACACACAGTATTTCCATCAAGCGCACGAACGGAAGTGGAGGTGTGTCACATCAGACAGACCACGAACAGCGATACGTCATTGCTAGTTGGTGTCATCGCCCCCTACCAGTAAGACAGGATCTGGAAGATGGATTCAGTTGCGGCACGCAAGGGAGTAGATCAGTCACGTCATGGGCGGTGGGGAGGGTGCTTACCTGGAAAAAAGAGGTCGCCGCACGCTTCGCGCAAATTCGGTTCAGTCAGTGAAGAAGACTTCCGATGGGAAAGATGTTTAAGGGCGTTGTTAAGCGCCCGTTGCTATGTTCATTCATTTTCGCGTCGCTATCGCGAGGAATATCGTTTGCGCGATGCGCGATACTGTCCTGTATTAGTGACTGTGGCTAGAGACAACGGCAGCGACTAATGTTCACGACGCCCTATTACAGTACTCAATAGCCAATTGCCAAGACTTCAGGGACATCAGGTACGTGCAGCAAACGTTGTGAGACGAGGTTCACGGGTACTACTCACTCAATTTTAGACGATGGCGAACTGAATCAGCCTGTGTGTTCAACTTCCCTAAGTCATGTGACGTAATCCAGGCGCTCATTATTACATAAGAAGATATCGATGCCCAAAAAAATTGATCACAACGCGTTGATGACTCGCAAACGTTCCTTTCTCCTTCCACCATCGTAGCGTTCAAAATATCACGGATTAGAGATGTCTGCCGGAACTTTATATACAACTTTGGAAGTTGAGGGAAAGCGTGTACGTCATACATTTATGTTCTAGGCCCTGTTGGCTCCCCGATGCTTTGTATTAAACGGCCCCTGCTGTAAACAGATCAGGGCCATCGCGGCCTACGCTGGGCTTTCTGTCGAGGTCAAGGAGAGCACCTCGGATATCGTTAAAACTCCCACGTTTACAAGTACAGATGGCTTCTCCGTCTTTGAAGCCAGCGCCATTGGCCGTTTCAGTGAGTCGTGGTGTTCTGCGTAGTATGCCCCTCCCGGACGTCGCGACGATATCGGTCTTTGATGGATGTTAATGAGGCGCGCTAGAGCGAGTCTAGTGGAGTGTCTCCTGAGTACTTCACGCGACTGTATGCAGTTTTCGACTCGTGCGCCCAGGGCCATGGGGACCGCGCTTATCAACAGTTTCGCTTATTATCAAGGTTACTATAACTCTGATCATTCTTATATCCAGTTGCCTCCCTGGCTCCTAATTCTACCCTCATTGGTCACGATGCCACGGAGGCCGCTCTAGTCGACCAATGGGTCGCGTTTGTGGACTCTGACATTGCGCGCTACAATGCTCTTATTCTCCAGCTCGTTAGGGGTGCCATCAACCCTTACAACAAGCCCGTGCGTTATTTAATATCTTGGGTTAGATTTTCAGGTATCAATATCGGTATCAATATCCTTTTAGATCCACACCGTGTTCCAAGAGCGCCTGACTTCCGCCCTTACAATTATCGAAAAGCATCTTGCCACTCGTACCTTCCTCGCGACTGAGCGCATCACTCTTGCGGACATTGCGCTTGCCGCTGAGCTTCAATCTGCCCTTTCGACCACTGTCGATTCCGCGCTCCGTGGGAAGCTCCCAAATCTTCTTCGCCACTTCGAGACTATCGTAAACCAGCCGAACCTCGCATCTATCTTCGGTTCTACTGCATATGCCGAGAAAGCGTTGCAATATACACCGCCGCCGAAGGAAAAAAAGGAGAAGGCGCCTCCCGCCCCCGCACCGCCCAAGGCTGAAAAAAAGCCTAAGAAGGAGGAGGTCGATGAAGAGGACGACGACGACAAGGCGTATCAAGATGCACCAAAAGAGAAGAACCCTCTCGATCTCTTGCCCAAGTCGACGTTCAATCTTGAGGACTGGAAACGCGCATACTCCAACAAAGAGACACGTGGTGCTGGGGGGTCACTCGAATGGTTCTACCAGAAGTTTGTCCTCCTCTAGGTTTTCAGTTTTCAGTTACTAATGACCTACGCAGCTTTGACAAGGAAGGCTTCTCAATCTGGCGTGTCGATTTCAGGTACAACGAAGAGCTCACCCAGACGTACATGTCCTCGAATCAGATCGGTGGTTTCTTCAACCGGCTTGAAGCCTCGCGCAAGTACCTATTCGGCTCCGTTGGCGTTCTTGGGACGGCCAACAATTCGATCATCACAGGCGTGCTCGTCGCACGCGGGCCAGAAATCAAACCTGTTGTCGAGGTCGCGCCTGACTTTGAGAGCTACAATTACGAGCGCATCGACTTGGAAAACGCAGGGCAGAAGACATTCTTCGAGGCTGCGCTTGCGTGGGATCTCGAAGCAGGAGACAAGAAGTGGGTAGATGGGAAGAACGTACGTCGCGCCTCTTTTTTTCTTTTTCTTCCCCTGTTGCTAAGCCACCATCCTCAGTTCAAGTAAATGTATTAGTCGTATGTGGTGTCTTGTTTTCTCGATGAAATCGCCTGTACTTTGTTACTCAAATGTTCTTCTCTTTCATCTGTTCTCGCACTTTACAAGCCTTGTGTGTTACCATTCATCCGCCTCATATAACTGCCGGTGTATCGTTGAGCATTTACAGTATAAAAGTGAAGTTTTTGAGGGGTTCCTCTAGGCTAGGACGTCTATGGTGGGGAGCACTCTTGAAATACAATAGCTACTGCACTATGTGACAGCACATATTCTCACGATCACGCGCTGCTGCGATGAGCCAAATCTTGTGCTGCGCGTTCCTCATCTCTTACTTCTTACATCCTCCTCTTTACTTGCTTCAAAACAGCCGTCTGAAGTCTCGTTTCTCGTTGGAGATATTTCATCCCCGATGTCGAATCGTGCAGCCCTCAACAAGGAGCTCATCATGAGGCGCGTCTCTGGGCATAGTCAGACTCAGCCCCTCACATGGGCCTCAATAGCAAGAAGAGGCAACGATGGTTTTTCTCGCGATAAGTGAGAACATGCCTTATACCTATCGATTTGGGCTGATCCCGCCAACTTCTTGTCAAGCTACGTGCAGGCACCCTTAACCTCCGACGCATTAGCTCGCCTCGAATCCGAACTTGACCTGTTCAGGCCCCCCTCCATTCAATCCCCAATCGGCCGCACTACAGCCATTTCCTTGATAGATAAGGAAATTGATGTTGCTAGACTTCACATTCTCTCCCTCCTCACGCGCCGTAATGCCCTTGCCCCTATTTTCTCACTCCCTCCCGAACTTCTCGCGCGGATCTTTCGCTTCTATGAGCTCGAGGAGCCATCATGGTCCACAGACACATTGATTTCCACTACAGAAAAATTGGGCTGGATCAGGGTCACCCATGTGTGCCGGCACTGGCGCCAGGTTGCCTTGGGGGATTCCTCATTGTGGGCCAGAATATCAGGATTTCCCCCGAGCACGAAATGGGTTTCCGAGACGCTGACTCGCGCTAGGTGTGCGCCCTTGACTATCGAATTAGATGGCCCAAATGAAGACATTCTTTCCATGCTTCCTTCACATCTCTCCCATATTCGCGAGCTTCGACTCTGCAATTTGTCTACGCGCCACGTCGACAGCATCCGAGAACTTTGCGGTCTGGAAGCCCCACTATTGGAACATTTCGAGGTCGACATGTCGGAGGCCCCTTATCCCGTGTCTTTTGATCAATCCGTTGGAAAAACGTTCTTCAAGGAGCAAGCCCCGAAACTTCGGACCTTCTCGCTCCACCTCGTCCGCATCCCTTTGTCACTTATTCCCCGTGCACAGCTATCTCAGCTGAGAATTTGTCTACCCAGCGAGAGATCCACCACCGACAACGTTCCACTCGATAGTTGGAAGCAGTTCATTGATGTCCTGAATAACTGTCCAGCATTGGAGGACCTCGTCCTCCAATTTTGTTTACCCTCTACGCAGTCCCACCTTTCTCATGGACAAACCATCAACCTTCCACGCCTTTCTCATTTGGGCCTGGCCGGTTCAAGTTCACGTGTTGCGCATCTGTTGAAGATGCTCAAGCTACCTTACTCGGCAAAGCTTCACTTGTACTGTGCATCCGAATCCGAGAATGCTGACGATGCCGGCACATATAATGAAGACCTAATTTTCCCTATCGTCTCGTCACATTTCAATACCTTCAAGCCCATCATGTTCAAAAGCTTCAGCCTTACCCTCAATTACATGGAGCGGTCAATACACTTGATTGCTTCTAGTTCTCTCCCTACAACTGCACGTTCCCAGAGCTTCGAGTGCGATCTGGAAGGCGACGCCGAGCTTTGCCTATCAATCGACACTCCGTTGGACTCCAGTCACTTGCCGGACATCCTGGAGAGGGTCTGCACTGTTTTACCCATCGCAGAGGTCGAATTTCTCTCCGTCTGCGCCTCCGACACTGTTCATTCCATGAATTGGGAGAAAATGTTTCGACGCTGTGAGAAGGTCACCACGATCAAAGCGTGTGGACGTGGGACAACTAGTCTCCTACCGATGCTCACTCCTCCAAAACCACCAGGCAGTACAACAACATCTAGTAGTAACAGGTGGAAGGGGAAGGGAAGAGGAAGAGGGAGGGGATATAGAAGGGATGATAGAGATGCTCAAACACAAGTGCCGGGAACTAGCAATATCGCCGCACTCGTGCCCCCCACCTTCCCGAAGCTGACGGCCCTCCTCTTGAGAAAGATGGACTTTTCTGAAAACGTGCCTCGCCTCGGCAACTTGTCCGACGCCCTCGTAAACGTTCTCCGACGACGAGCATTGCGCAAGGTGCCGCTGCAAAGGCTCGATATCGAATACAGCATCATCGACGACAGGCGCGTGGAATCGTTGGAGAAACTTGTCCCGGAATTCCACTGCGGCAGAGAGGAACGATTTTCTTTGGATGATTTGGAAGAAGTTGATTATAGCTCGGATTTTATCGATCATGATACGCGTTGGGAAGACTTTTTCGTGGGTACCTCGCAAGCCGAGTGGGAGTGGTGGGAGAATTATTCGGACGGGTGGTAGATGCACCCCATTCCTCTGCCTCTCTGCTATTGCCAATTCCTCTACTTCCCCCCTCCCTTCGCAGATGCCGCGTCATTTTTGCTTTTCCTTTTGTTATTCCTTGGACTCGACTGGGTCGTCTCATTCTTGGTGACATAACACGTGTTTACCACGTTCCCAAAGGAAGGTATATATATATTGTGCTGATTGAAATGTATGATACCTGTTGTATATCGAGTTTTTTGTTGTTATGTTGCAGATACCATCGCACATATTAGTGCAAACAATCCAGTTACAGCGCATCTTTTTTGGCACCTCTGCCTCCATGTTAACCTTCGAAGACTGTCTTGTATGGGAGTGCCAGAGAAATGACGCGAAATCTAAAGGCAAGAGCGCAATTTGTGAATTCCGAAACAAAATGAGTGAAGAGATTGGTGCGTGTGATATTCAGCGCGAAAGTAATCCAAAGAATCTACAATAGCGGGTACGAATATAACAGCATATGTAGAGGTACGCAGAGGAGATAGGTCTGCCTCGAAGGGGCCACGATACTCGCACGAAACGTAGGGAAAAACCGAGGCTGTAACTGGCAGAATTGACAGAAAGAAATACGGTCGATAAGGGGGGAATGAAGCGTGAACGTAGACAGAGTACCGACGCAACGCAGCAAGATACGACGCAGACCCGTAGAACGTGGTTATGTCATCGGATTTGGTGGTAGTGCGATGCGAGAAGAGCACTGCACCATCTCTAAAGGCGTCTGGTTTGAGTAGAACACGTTACGGAGCAGGCCACTCACAAACATTTACACCGGCGGGAGCTCGTCCGTGTTGGCGGTATCGCTCACTGCAAGAGGCGGAGGCGGAGGCGGGAGCGGGAGCAGAAGCAGAGATGGCGGAAGCGAAAGCGAAAGCAGAAGCGGAGACGGTGGCGGCGGTGGCGGAGGCGGCGGCGGCGGGAGGGGTTCCACGTTCTCAAGGACATCTAACGCCTGACCCAGGAATAAGGCGCCGTCACCAAAAGTCCGGGGATGGAGAGCCTCAAGTCTCCCCACTGCACTATCGATATGAGGACCTGGCTGCCCTTCAAATATATCGCGTAGCAGCTTCAACAGCTCGTTGGTGATGTCCCTCGGAAAGCGATCAGAAGGGTTGCCATGTCGAGGACGTCGCATGGCTATATCACAGATAAGGTCAAGAAGAAGTTGCTGTGTCCCGCCGGAACCCTTGTATTTCTTCCGGTCAGAGGTGATGGCTTCGAAAGTTTTGACATATAATGCATCTTGAGACTTCTTCGACGGCGGTGTGGACAATAACTCCTCGAGGGCGGTGAAGAAAAGTTCAACAGTAAACCCGAGTCCACCGCCACTGCGCAAGTCTTGCAGACGAACTAGTTGCCTTTCCACTGGACATCTGGGCGACAAAAACCCATGGTCAACCCCCTCTAGTCTTTTCAAGTTGTCGAGCGTCTCGTGGTGTTCGTGGATGTTCCGGTCCTCAATGATATCGCGCAACCTGGGGCCAAGGGAACATAAACCCTGAAGCAGTCGGTGTGGGAATACCAATGCTGGGACAACAGGGGCCGTGAGCAAGTCAAAGGCTTGGGTAAACGAGGTGGATTTTTCGTCAGGACTATCGAATTGAACGCCGGGTAGTTTGCAAGCTAAATTGTAAATGGCGCGGTTGATTCCATGGTAGACACTGGAAATCCAGTTATCGAGATATTCCATGTGAGCTTCCTCAACTCCATTATAGATCCGCTCCAGTATAGAGATCTGATCCTGACGCTCGCGTAAATTGTCCAAATTTTGCCCTTCTGCTCCAGAATATAATGATCGGTATAGATCACGTAGGGACTCCCACGCCACCTCGAAATCCACATCAATCGCCCTGGCATTCTTGAGCGCCTGATCGTCGAGGGTGGCAACTTGCCAGTGCGGGTTGAACCTTGCAAACTGGTTCACAGCGAGCATAGAACGTCCCCGTAAGTCGTCTTGATTTAGCGCCGGTCGAATGGCCCGAATTGAGAGGCATGTCCAGTGTGGCAAGAATGATGGCATATCTTTGAAACTGGATATGTTCACGTTGCCGAGCAATTCACCGATATCCTCAAACCAGTCCATTTTGGCATTTGCGTATAATACAAGCGATGCCATTGTCTCAACACACGCACTTGTTCGATTGAGCCATAGTTCGTCTTTCGAGAAAAGAGCATGGTTGTTGCATACTTCCAACAAGTGGGTTACACGGCTGCTGAGTTTGCGCCCGATACCCATTTCTCGGGAAAGTATGAGATCTGAAGTCGATTGGGTATTAGAGGGTGATGCCGAGTTGAACGTCCTTCTGACAGCGGGGGTACTTTGTGTCTTGAAAAAGTGCAACATGGGAAAGAAAGAGTTGTGAGAGATGCGGACATCCTGGGCGATAGTGACGAGGGGTGTATGGTCGTGGAGATTCGTATCCGTGAGGAGTTCCGGATTTGGCACGAGCTCCTCTTGGTCTTCTGTAGCCTTAATAACCCCTTTCCAGACGTCTACACCCCATTGCGTATTAAACGAGCCAGGGATGGCCATCACGAATTTCATTTCAGTGTCCTCTGAGAAATTATCGGATAACCATCGAATTGAATGTTCGTCTCTCCCCTTCCGCTCCCTTGTTTCTTCCATTGCAAGTTGTATCTGTCGTTCGGCCATATTCGAACTGATGGATTTTGATTTTCCAGACGTCCAATCATTATACTGCAGTCCAAATAGACTCTGCGCCAGCCACCAGATAAGGGCAGAGAGTGAACTCTGATATGGTGACTGCGGCTGTATGGCTGGAGCAATCGCGGTGAAGACGTAGACAATGAAGCAGACGACCATGAGAACAGTGACACTCAGACCAATACTCGTGTTGATGCCCAGTAGGGAGTCGCCAACTCCGATAAAGAATAGGAAGAGAGAGGTATGGAAGAGAACAGGTACACTCTCTGACAGCACGGGCATGTACGATTTGGTAAAACCGTCATGCAGATATTGCCGAATCCGGGCCCTCTCCAGGGAGGAGGTGCTGTACCGTGCGAAGACGCGCATGTAATTCCGAACCCACTGGCGGACGAGAATCGCGAATAGAGCCGCAGAGAGACTAAACACAAGGGCCATGAACCAAAAGGCATTCACGCGGACAATGGCTGGCGGTGGCGTGAAAGCAGGGTAAGGAGGTGGGGGGGAAGGGATGACAACTTGTGGGGCTATAGAGGATATTTGCTGAGAAATTTGGGCGAGTAAAGCGACATCTTGTTGCAGGTAGTAAACAATTTGTTCTTGTGGGTTTACTTGCAAACGCTGCTTGACGTCGATTATAAATGCCGTAAGCGCAGCGGAGAATAAACCAGCCTGAGGAATCGGTGTTAGCTCGGTCGACTGGAGTCCGTCATACGGCCGGACAAAAAATTAAGCGCACAAATAGTAGGATGCTATCCATATCATCCTTCAAGGGTTCAATACGGGCCTCGTCATCAATCTTGGCTTCCTCTCCATAAAGAGTCCAGAGAGCGTTGGAGCTGTCGTCAAAGTCCTGTTTCACGTGCACAGCTGGTTTACCTGGTGGCTGGGAAGAGGGCTGTGTCATTCTAGGCGCATTGGCGGTAGATGGACCATCAGGCACTATCATGCACGTAGCGTCAGATGATGGAAATTCTCAACTTAGCAAGGAATATACTGACACTCATCTACCTGCAGACGGACATCCTTCGTTTCATGGCCCTCTCTGCCTCTGCTCTGCATTGGCAGCCGTGCTAAGAGTTTTGCTAGTCGAGCTTCGGGGTCAACGTCAAATTTGATGATTGATGAGTATGATCCAGAAACTTGCAGGGTCCTGCTACAGGCAGTCCGTCACCGGCGAGTTAGTAGAATAATGAAACAAGTACATGGATATAAATAATCGTGGCTGTAGTGCCAGTGGGACCTGTGGCTGCTCCCACGCCCCTTGGATCCCAACAAGTCGAAATTCGGTAGGAACAGATCAACAGATAAGAAGTAATCTTATGCATGATGACAGTTCGCAATTTCTGTCATTGACAGGAGCGCCATAAGATTCTGATGCCTCCTCCTCTCCACCTAGGACTCGGATCCAATAAAGACAGCTTCAGAAGGTGAGACCAGTGAGAAACTCTGATGGGACGTGGGATCGCCATTAGATCCAGTAGACCATTTGAGCATCATGAAAGCGGTGAATGTGAATGAAAGGAAACGCGCTTCATGTTTAGTCTCCGCTGCTGACCTCATCATTCTTCAATCGATGCACTGCAAGTGTACTGCAATAATCAACACTTGTGCACTACCGTACAGCACTGTACAGTACACTGTAGTTCCCAGGAATAACCCCGAACAGGAAGAAAGACAAGTGATGAAACAGACGAGAAGTGGTAGCAAGCAGGGAAATGCAGAGGTGACCACAACAGCGAACCCAGAAGTCCACTTAAAAAACGGGAGGTAAGATATAGGATCTAAACGGGGGGTCGCGCATAACATGTGTAAGGGAGGTATGAGTTGACGCTCGCTATATGGTATGAGATGGATATGATACCTGTCGCGGGGGGATGGAAAAACCGAAATATAAAAAAAAAAAAAAAAGAGGTGGAAAGGTAGTGTAAATTTATTTGTACATATACAATCAAAAAGCAAGCACAGGGGTGAGAGGCGTCCCAGTTTAGACGTCCGTCATTTAGTCCTGTTGTTCTCGTCTCGTCAAGCCATTGCTCCCGCCGGTGGTAGTATCCCCATTACCACCAGCGGTCGAGCCCGAAGTGCCGGCACTAAAATATGCCGTGGAGGTAGCAGAATGTGAGCTGCTCGCCCAGGACCGGGCCCACTCCGTCCTCACAAGCTCTCCCATCTCGCTCATGCCGACCACACCACCAAGAAGCTGTTCCGGCGTGTCGCACAACCTCCGCGACGGCCGTAACGGCAGCGGCAGCTGCGCGTGGACGACGTTGTCACCGCGCCCGAATTCCCCATGTTCCGTGACTGGAGCGAGAACCTCGCTCGCTCCGAGGCTGTTACTCCGACTGCGCTGCGCCGCACCCGCGGGTGACTCCCCACCATTGCCATTGCCGGAGCCACTCATGCTGATGCTACCACCGCTGCCCGGACGGGCCGGTGGCGGCGGAGCGCGCGCCTGACCACCGCGTGCGCGTATGGCGTCTCGGACGAGGTCGCCAAGTTCAGACGGCATGCGCAACCGGTGCATACTATTGCTTCGGCTTGACGCTTGGCTCGCGCTCGCTATACTGGCACTAGCGGCATCGTTGAACGATGCTATTGTTGCACGCGTTGGGGGGCGCGAGGACGCAGAGGAGGATGTCGCGCGCGAGGGTGAGCGGATGCCGCCACCGCCGACGAGTGTGTTGGAGCGGAGACTCGAAAGTTCGCGAGAGCCAACCGATTCGATTGTTGGCATGCGTTTTATGACGCCGCCGAGCATCGCGATAGATTCCTCGGAGGGGACCTCGCGTCCAAACTCGTCGATGGTCATGTAGGGCGTGTGCGTGTCAAGAACATGATGCAGAGGCGGCGTGAGTGGCTCAGAGTTGCTCTCCAAGTCCCTAGACTCCTCCAGCTCGCGGGATACCCGGTCGACGAGAGCGCGGAACCGGTCAGCGAACCCCTCCAACTCCCTCTCCTCGGCGTTTGACAGGAGTGCCGTATGCCCTGAGGAGCTCTCGCCAGTACGCATGTCTCGTGAGCTCTTCGTACGCCGCAATGGCATTGTTGTTTGAGACTCGGTCAATCTGGGGTTGGAATCGCCCTCAGATAACGTAGAACTGTCAGCGGAATCAAGCCCAGCATACTCTTGTTCATGATGTTGCCGAATTTGATCGAGAGTCTCGTGAAACTCGGGTATGGCAGCCATTCGACTACTGGACAACGGGCGTTGTGGGACGCTTGAAGATCTCTTGATGAGAGGGCGCAGAACAGGGGATGGGCGAGAGGGCGCATCACTTTGGGTTAGCTGTGATATCCCAACAGTATCTAATCTCTGAATGTCTTCAGGACGATAACTGGTTAGCCACCGTGACGCGCGATATGTTCTCGAGGCGACATGGTAGACGACCTGCAAAGCTCGTGAATAAGAATACGTTATACAAGCAGATTGCTTGCGTATCACGCACAAGAACAGCGATTGTCAACGCTAACCGGATGATGGCAGCGGTAAGCCAAACTCCCCAAGCAGGCGCACGAGCGGTACACTCCCCACCACCACCTCCGACCCAAACGACGTCGAGGTCCCAGTGACATCGATAACGCAAGCTCATACTAGAATCAGTGTCCCTCCAGATAAAGACGAGGACCAAATTGACGACTGCCGGTGCAATCAAGAGGAATGAGGCCAGAAGATGTGAAGCATGACGTAGATATTTGCTCAGGGATCGCAAGCGCGGACGGTCATACGAAATAGAGTACGAGAGTACACGCGACATGGCGAAAGCTACCCAAACAACAAGAGAAACGAGAGAGGATATCCCAAGCGAAAGCGCTACGTGTCGGCGGGGGGTGTCTGAAGAGACAACATAGGCCACAAAATAACGGATGGATGTATAGGACGCCCAAGAACCTACGATTGGCAGGTAAAGTTTACAACGATAGACAAAGTCAGTGACCACTCACCCATGATTAATAGAAGGGTTCCCCTGAGCAGACGCAACCTCCGCACGCGTCGCTCATTGCCAATCTGCCCATAGCTCCTTTGCTCTGGGCTAGAGAAGGGATTATCAACTAATCAAAACAACCTTTGGGCGTCGTGTTACATACAGAGTATCAGGATTAAGGGGTTGCCGCGCGAGGGCTTCTTGATGTCCGACATTGGGAAGGAGGGGCTGGGAAGGATGATGGGACTGAGATGTAGTGGCAAGCGTGGTCATGGAGAGCGAGGACATATGACGTGAGTGCGTGACATGGCTCTCGGAGGGAGATGGGGAAGCCCTCTCTACGGGATGAGGGGAGTGGTGGAGGTCCAGGGTAGACATTTAGCGATAATGATTTCGCAAAGGTGGGCCGTCGGGTGTGGTTGAAAAAAATAGCAAAAAAAGACGTAAGGGCTGGTTGAAGGAACCTTGATTTGCAAAACGACGCGCTAGGCACAAATTGTTACGCGTGGGCTATAGGATATGAGTGGACGTGGACGTTGATGTCAAGAAAACCCACCCCATTCTCCATTCAAGATTCAAGGGTTGGCACACCCCCGCATGGGCTAGCCATCCCATCCTCGACAGTCGCATCAGAAAAAGGAAAACGTGGTCTTACGTAATGATGAATGATCGTGGCGTGGTGTGTGAACTTGACCAGTGAGGGAGGGTCAGCATCGACCACTGACCTCACAGTACTCTGATGGGCGACTGCGCTCAAAATGAGCGAACGTGGGGACAAAAATAGCCCAAATTTTTAATGAAAAACGCCACGTATATGCGTTGCAGAGGTGCAGCAGCCAAGCCCTCCCATTCCGGACGAGTATAATTGTGGCCTAGTCCCATTCCCATTCGGCTATAACCCGCGATCGTTAGCGTCGGATATAGATTCTCATCGGGCATTAGCCCAGGACCCGAATTGTAGTGGATGGCTGCATTCCAGTTTGTGAACAAGCTCATGCCATGGCATTCCCTCCAACTCAAAATCTGTGTGTAATACGGCATATCGAATCAGCGTCAATAACGGGCAACGAAATCAAGCCACAGGAGTTTATCCACACCTTTTTTCCCATGACCACAAGGATTGCGCCCTCCCATGCTGGTTTGGTTGGAAGAAGCTTTTGGCTGTGCTATGAGCAACGCGCACCAGTACATCCAAATGCGGATGTGCATGTCCATTCGCCGCTGTAGTCATGACGATCCTGGATCCTCACGCATCACATTTTTGAATCAACCCTGATATCCCTTTTTCGTGTTAGAGTCGCCATCACTGGGTCTGTATATCACATGAAAAAAACCACTCGCAAACCTGAACGTGAATGAAAATGAAAAAAAAGTGTGAAATGCAAGACAGAGACATGACATGACATGATGCACGATCCATCAAATGCTCTCTCAAAAACATAAAACAGGACCCGGAACCGTCTTCTTTCGTTACCCATTCCTCCCACCACTGTAAGTCACTTCAAGATAAGACGTCCCATACGCCCAGCCCTGCGAACAACGTCCCTAATCCGACCAGGAAGCCGAGGTATGCCACAACGTGTACGCCAACGCGAGGTAAAAACACAGGGGTGTGTAACAGCGACAGGCTCCAGTTGATCACACACACGCCTGCGAAAGTGCCCCAGAACATGCCGTTGGACCACGACGGTGGAATAGTCAGCACCGTCGAACCTTCCGCTGCTGGGGATGAAGCGAGGGGTGAGGTAAGGTACCCCGCCGATAGGAGTAGAACGAAGCCAAGCGACAGCAATATAGACGCGACGCGCAGTAAGCACGACACGAAGATGGGCACGCGCTGCAATACCCCCCCGGGCAATGTGGTCAATTAACCATCTACAATTGACTCGGGAAAAAAACAAACTTACAATAGGGGGAAACCCGTAGAGTTCTTCGAGCTCCTCGCGCGCTTTGACTGCAACAAGCTCGTCAAAATCCCGGTCCACCTCGAGCTGCTGCGTCTCTGCATTGCTCGTCGTCCGTACCGAATTAAACGATTGCTCCAACCGCCGCCCGCGTACAGGTGACCCAGCGACGTCCATATTGATGCAGCCGTCCTCGCCACGACTCAAACTCTCCCGCAACCGCTCATCCGCGACCCCGGATTGACTCTCACTCTCGCTACCCCCATTCATCCGCGACGCCCATACTGATGGTACTGCCGTAACCGGTGTCGCAATCTCGCGCGCGCAGCCTTCAGGCACGAGAACGTCGCGGTACAATGCGAGCGTCTCGTACCCTTGCGTGATGCCGGTGGCGACCTCGGCAAAGGACCAGCCTAGAGCCAGCCACCACACGTGGCAAAATGCTGGTGCACGAAAAGTGGCGACGCCACCAGGAAGGGTGAGTCCCAACATGGGAAAGGCGGCGGTGCGAAGCGCGTTGCGTAGAAGAACGTGCAGCGCTGTCCCGAATACGCTCTGCGCTATCGGGTGAGATAGCACTATGCCTGTGATGGTGAATAAGAACAGGTTGAGCTGGTGCGAGAGCGCGAATAGGGATATAGAGAGGAGAAGCTCGGGGAGCGGAGTTGGGAAGTACAGCGCGTGTGGTGTTGTACGTGAGTCGGTTGGTAATATGAATAGCGGAACGAACGCGGCGAGGAGCCAGACAAGGAGGGAGGTGATGGGCACAATGGTGTATATTTGAACGAGGCGACGGTAAGAACCTGTGGGATCAAAAGCTGATCTACGAGCAGTAGGGAGGACTTTTTGTCATCACAAACCAAGGTACAGTCCCTCCACTTCTAAGGCTTCTTCCAGATCTTCTTCGTCTATCTCTTCGGGCACATTGAAGAGGGGATGGCCATTCCGATGCGTGTCGGGGCTGTGGTTTTTAAATAAGGATGGCCCGGCTTGATGCTCGCCGATGGTACCGTAGGAATACTTCGATCCAATGGTAGTCGTTAACTGAGTGTCGGTGCTCAAGAGCGGTCTCCGGTTGCCCATAGCAGCACTACCAGAGGTTGTCGCTGGAGCTTTCCCCTTTGACTCGAAGTCGGTCTAAGCACAGCTTCCAAACGTGGTAGAACGTGTACTAGTCACCTTGTTGACCGACTTGGAATATGTAGTGGTCGTGATGAGGAGGCGTCCGAGTGAACCGGTGCCCATTGGAATGAAAATCTAGGATAATAAGAGAGTTTCAAACACAGGAGAGCACCATCTAGCGACGGGTGGCGAGGTCAGATGTATGGTTTAACGGAGATGGTGCAGAGCGATGGCGCAATCGTCTTGCTGGCAATTCGAGATCAACAGGTGACCCTAGGAAATGCAAATCGACGCAATTCAATTCCCCATGTGATTCAAGTTGTGCGTATAACCATACAATCCATCGTAATATATTAAGGTACAAAATAGTTTCTAGAACTCGAAACGAAACAAAATCCTTCAAGGTTTCAATAAACCGACTGGACAGAGACACGTGTGAGCAAACGGGTTCCTGTAACAGACTAACGATCATCAGCACATGCCATAGCGAACCAAACGACAGGAAAGAATCAGTGCTCGATGCATTTCAACAAGTGCCATGCTCCAATCCTCGTACACAGAGTGAGAATATCACGAGCGTGGAACATTCGTGTCCGCCCATCGAAAAAAAAAAAGTTCATCTTGTAACGTGTACGTAGAGTAAAAGGTAGAGAAAATTTGGACTCACCACAGCAAAGTGTGATCTATCACGACTTGGGACTAGAAGGGAATGCAGGTTCGTCAGTTTACGCTGTCAAAACAAAGCCAGAGCAGGAGTGGCGGAATCGCTTCAGACAAGGCTGAAATCGAATAGTTACTCCACAGGATGATTCGGAATGTGGTAAAGTATGGTGTAATCGTCGGGTCATCACAAGCGCATCGCCACGAGATGCAAATAGAAATAGAAACTCACCGTGCTGATGGTTGGGACTTGGGACTTGGGACTTGGGACTTGGGACTTGGGACTTGGAAGTGGGGCAGGTTGACGTCGACGTTGACGGATTTGTGGCCGTCGTTGCTTAGACCACGTGATAGCCATAGCTGACGTAATTATGATCCAAAGTGACGCCTCTCCTCTCTCTCCCTTCCCTCGGAAAACATGAGCGACATGCAAAGCCTCCTACGCTGGGGAATAGAAAACTCGAGAAATGACGGCTCTACTACGGGCGCCGTTCCAATGAACCAGAGGACAGACCTGGATCCCGGAGTCATCGAAGCAATACTAGGAAAGCCAGATTCGGAACTGATGAAGGAGTCCCTCGCAAAAGCCCAGGACGCGTCTCTAGACGAGGATACCCGACTCTCAGCACTGGACGACCTTGAGATGGTGAAGCAGCTTTCTCCCTTCATCCCCCTTCTACTCAAATAAAACACACACATATTTTCTTTACTGTTTGGACTTCTTTTCTGATAACACCCTCGTTTGTTTGCATCTATCCTTTAACTCAACTAGCTCGTCGAGAACATTGACAATGCGAATGGTAAATGCTCTGAGTGGAACTGAGGGATCTGAAGAGATGACTTGATTAATCTTATCTATAGATCTTGAAAAGCTCAGAATGTGGGAGCCCCTGCAGGGTATGCTCGCCTCTCCCTCGGACGACATGAAGACGCAGACACTGTGGGTTATCGGTACTGCCTTGCAAAACAACCCGGCGGCGCAGAAAGCGGTGCGTAGAAAAAAATGGCCTCTCCAGGGTTTTGGTCGTTGAACCGCATTGACACGGCGGGATCTTCAAGTAGTACCTCGCTCTCGGCCCTCTCCCCACCGTCCTGTCCTACCTCTCCCCGTCTGCCTGCGCGTCCCAGCATCTCCGGTCCAAGACGATATACGCGCTCTCCGGTCTGCTGAAGCACAACGCCGCCTCTATCGCCCCATTCGAGGCGGCTGGCGGGTGGGAAGCGCTACGGGAAGCCTTATCAGGTACTTTTCCTACCCTACTTCACCCCGGGCCTACCCCGTCCATCTCATCCAACTTGCATTTTCAACCAAAGACTCGGACATCAGCGTCAGGCGAAAGACCGCCTTTCTCCTCAACTCCCTCCTCATACCTTCTGTTGCTGTTGCTGCCGCTGTTCCGCCGGCTGCAGACGCCTCCTCCTCAGGGGTGATGATGCGCGAGGGCGGCTCGTCTGCGACGACGACAACGACGACAACGGCGGCAGGATCAGGAGAAATCGTGCATCCCAACTCACACGCATCAATGGTCGCCGACCCCACGTCGGTCGATACGGCCCCTGCGACACTACGCGCCTTACGTGAGCACGGGGTGCTACCTGCACTCGTGCGGGAGCTGACGACGCCTACACCGCACGGTGCTGATGGCGAATTGGGCGAGAGATGCGACGCGGACCTTGTGGAGAAACTGGCGAGGTGCGTATCACATTTTTAACTCGGCGCAATTCCCTTCTGGATTTTTCTTTTTCCTTTCCTGGCTTGTTAGGTTGTTGCACACGTATGTGTCGGCACATCGTGGGACGTTCGATGAGTCCGAGAAGGACTCGCTGAGAAGGTTCTTGGATGCCAAACGTGCCGTGCAGAGTGAGGGCGAGCTTAGTCTTGGCGCGGATGAGTTACGAGCCCTCGAGGGCGCGATCGCATAGCCCGTTCACAGCCTTTAGTTTAAACTGTGTAGATGTATCGTATATTCGAACCCTCGCCATGTGTTGATAAATACACGGAATCTATCGAGGAAGCGACATGCTCCTTTCTCACTAAATTACATGCACCAAAAGGAGTGCTGAAAAAAAAATTCATGCATGATGAAGTTTGGTACAGATATAGCAGCCGAAGAGACCGTGCCGTAGATGTTCTTACAGTGTCCAAAAAAGACATTAGAACATGTGCGAATGAATAAAACAAAACGCCGTCTGTTGCGAACACGCCGCGTCAATCAAGAAAAAAAAGGGAGAAACACAAAGGTGGCTTTTGTGATCCGAATGTATCGTCGTCTGAATCATCCGATATCTGCGCGAAGTCACAGAACCCGCTGGGCGTGAGAGGAGGTGGGGTGGGAACCGACGTGCATTGACTCACTTATTACTCTTTCCTGCTCCATAATGATTCCTAACGTGGGGACCTTGCGCTTCTCGACATCCGTAAGCATGATGTCCGTGCCTTCGGAGCGAGCTGTACTGCTCGGCGGGCACGTCCCAGAGGATGGATAGCCGAGCCCAGAATATCGGCGGTTGTTCGGATCGTTGCGGAATGAGATGCGATTGTTAAGCGATACGAGGAGCGTATTGGAGTAGCTGTAAAGGTATTTCCGGTGAGCCATGTGTGTTTTAGTGTGCGTGTACGTGTGCGTGTGGCGTGTGGGAGGAAGTAGAGCGCTGATGGCCACTTACAGTTTCCCCAGTACGGCAGTGCTGAAGAGCGCGTGAACGATTAATTTATCAGATACAGGGATTTATGCGAAGAATGAATCCGCGGGAACTTACGGGCACACATACCAGTTCTTCTCCTGTGTTCCAGTCAAGGTGTCAATCTCGGTGGCGCCGTCACATGGCACACAAGATCACTCACGGGGTATACGACGACCATCAACATTGCGATGACACTCACTAAAGCTATTAACAAGCATGAGATGGGAGAATAGCGCACCCATCACTGTGACAGCGGTACTTACTTGTCACTAGATTAGTCTCGATAGTCAATCTCACAATGTTGACAATAATGTGGTTGCTGTAAGGGTAATTCCTGGCCCTACGTATCGCCAGCTTCGGGAATCACAAAGAAGCATCAGCCTCAGAAGGATTCTCCCAGGAACAGAAGAAATGGTTTTACATGATAAACCATGGCGGAGGCAATAATCATGTCGGAGATTGTATTGCCGACGAGCCACGTCTGAGCGGCACAAAATTAACTTATTCAGAGTTTCGGGCTTACAACAACATACCGTGG
>QLPC01011570.1:0-14100 GCA_003314055.1 Lactifluus hygrophoroides | reverse complement strand
ACGTGAGTCTGTCATCGTTGAGCCAAATCCCACAGGAAGAAACGGAGGCTGCTCACATAGGTACCCCCAACGAATGCTGCGGTTGCATCGACAGTGCTCACCATGCAGATTAGTATAGTTAACCACCACGCTGACTCCTTGCCCAACACCCATATACGATATGCGAAAAAGACTTGAACGGTCAAGGAAACTATGGACCCGATTATGGGAATGTCAAAGGCGGAGGCATATGGGTTCGTGAGGTGGTCCATATTGCCGAATCCAGAAGCGAACCAATAGTAGAGGTCTGCACCGCTAAGTGCAGTCTGTAGCGTTTCGAGGAAGCATACACCATACACTGCATAGGCTTATCAGAGAGAATTGTGTCATGGAGTCTTAGAGAACTCCCGTACCCAGAAGCTTGATGTTCCTCCTGTCTGTGGGAAAGTTGTAGACGTACACGTCTTTTTACAATCGCACGAGATGAGCACGTTGACAATAAGGATCATAGAGAACGGTGCGCACAAAGTTGGACTATCAAGACACCATACAAGCACCAATTCCAAATGGCTCCCAAAAGCTGTGAGCCAGGAACATGTCAGGACCACGAGTTACCATGCATACCACGACACGTACAAGGGGTGCAGCTCTAAAGGGAACAATGAAATCAATTTGCACGAGTACCGAGTAGACGCGGCAAATACTTACAGCTCTGAGAGGTTTGGAGGGAGAGGAGGGAGAGTCGCCATGATCTACTACGTAAAGAGCGGATGACGGACAGGTCTCGCAGGACCAAGAGAATGGAAGTATACTTTGGCTTCGCGAGAGGGCGGAGCTGGTAGGTATTTGGACGATGCTGAAACGGAGCCAATATAACGGAATTGGAGGCCCATCAGAATCGAAGAATAGCAACAATGAAGGGCGGATTTGAAGAGGCACATGGTAGTACACCACCCCGGCGCAACCCTCTAGTCATCAGCTATTGTGTGTGTGTTCATGCTATGCGTGTGCGCCGCCGCCGTGGAGGGATGAGAAGGGCCTGAGCCGCGGATCAAGGCTGCAAATAACTTAGTACGGTATAGTAATACGATTGACGGCAGGAATGGCACAAGTTTTCTGATCATCGGTTCTGCGTCCGACAAGGTCAAGGGGGAATGATGGGGCTCTATCATCATCAAGGTGCCGGCGATGAGAAAAACGAATGTGAGAATGAAACGACCGGATGGTGGCCCAGACTCTCTCCCGAGACCCAATGACGCCCATGATTCGTGTGAACGTGAATGGTAACCACTGTGACTTGTCAGTTACTGTCATGTCATTTCAATCGTTACGGAGGCTGCCAGCAGCCACAACCACGTGGGTTGCTCAACCCGACTACGCTCCATCTCAACGGACATTTTGTACATGCGGACGGACTCAATCAAATCGCTGACAGCTGACAGACGGTGTCGCGGTCCGGCGCAAACCCAAATACCCAAGAAGCATGACATGCCGACTTTACGAGAGAACGGGCTCGGGCTGTGGGGGAAGGGAGGAAAAAGTAAAAGCGGGGGCATTTGTTAGCCGAGGGACGCATTCGCTTGTTCGTCGAGGTGGGAGACCATCAAGAACAGTGAGCGATCGGTGCCTTTCTCCGTCCAGCAATGGTTAAGGTCAGGGTCACAGTGGAGCAATCTACGAGAAATTGCAATCACTGACTTAGGAATGTATGTCGTCGTTGTACGCTGCCGACTTCCCTTTTCGTTTTTATCGAGGAACAGCTCTCTCTCGAGTTTCAAATTCTCAATGCAATGCACCCTACTCACAACTCGCAGTCGGGGCTCAAGCCTATATTGCTACACGGTAGCAGTAGAGTGGATAATATTAGCCGCTATGAGGTATCCTAAGGGGAAGCACCTCTGGCGGGTACTTGTAATACACGCTAGCGTAATCAAACGCAGGCAATTCAAAAGACGAGTAGTTACACACATCGCACTGTCTCAATGTACGATACCAATGGCAAACGAGTCCGTAGCGAGATATCATAAAACCCAAATCCAGATCATACAACATCTGTGAGTGTACTTGTTTTAACCATACTAGACACAGGGAAGAGCCGCGGTCACTCACGAATAACCATAGCCTCATGCGCTTCCTTGCCCTCCAGAGACCTTGCCTTATCTGCAGCTGGCTGCCTCATAACCATCGTCTCTATGCTACCCTCGGAGCGGGGATTGTTAGGGAAAGTCGCGGCCGGAGATGCGTTTGAGCCTGAGCCTGAGCTTCCGTGGTTGGCCGCATCGTTACGGATTGAGATGCGGTTGTTGAGCGAAACTAGAAGTGTGTTGGAGTATCTGCCGAAATTATCATGATATACACAAATGCTGAAGAAAATTATGGCGGTAATCTTACAATTTTCCAATAATGGCCGTTCTTGAGAGGGAGAAGAAGGTTAGATTATGAAGATTGGATAGGAATACCGTCTTACGGGCATGTGAACCAGAGCTCATTCTATATGGACACACGATCAGCTCGGAATTGTCAAAATTCTAGGCAAAACACATACGGAGTATATCGCGATTAACAAAAGAGAGACAATTCCCACGGTAGCTGAACACGGGTTAGACGGGATCAAGTTGGCGCGCGGGCGTCAAGACAACACTCACTCGTCACTAGGTTGCTCTCGACAGTCAATCTCACGACTCTCAACAAGGCATGGTCACCGAAAAGGCCAGCTCCTTCCTTGCGTCTTCTAAACAGCTGCGGGCAAGTCAGCTTTGAATGATCAACGATGAAGGGAAATTCCGCATATTTACGTGATAAAGCATCGCCCCAGCGATAAGGACGTCAGACATCGTGTTCAGGCTAAGCCACGTCTAGGCGGCATCGTCATCGATCAGAGACTTGAATGGGTAAGGTTTTGTTGGTACGAGAGTCTTACCAATGCGAAAGACTTTAACGTTTTACCATTGGCGAATTTGCCATGGACACGCGCCTGCGATCGTGAGCAAGAATCGAAGCAGTATGAAATAGACAAGACTTACATAGATGCCGCCGCTTACCGCAGCCCCAGTGTCGACGATGGAGAACTGCAACGAAGAAAGGTGTCAAACAACAAAAAACAAACACATATTCGATCCGACTCACTATGCAGATCAGCAGACATAACCACCAGGACTTTTTCACGCTGAGGACCCAAATGCGATAGGCGAAAAAGAATTGGACGCTCAAGGCCACCACGGATCCGATAATTGGAACATCGATGGGTGTCATGTACGGATCGATAAGGCGTGTGATATCACCGTAGCCCGTGACAAACCAGTAATAGAGGTCTGCGCCGGTGAGACCCGTTTGTATTGTTTCAAGGAAGAATATAGAGTATACTATAATTAGGAATTGTCAGAGGGTACGAGAGGCGCGGTGGAAGGAAAGTTTGCATGCCGAGTATCTTGAGGTACGTCCTATCGTTGGGGAAGTTGTAGCTGTACACGTCTTCACGATCTAATGAGCAACCTGACAAATATTGCGATAGAGGAGGAGGGTGCTCACAGAGCTGGACTATCAGAACCCCATATAAACACCAGTTCCAGAGTGGTCCAAGAAGCTAAGAGAGAAAGTATGGGTGCATTTGCGAATACGATGACGGTCACCATACGTACAAGAGGGGCAGTCCTGAGCGAAGAAGTAAGTCCGGTACCATTCTAGGGTATTGGACGGAAGGACCACTTACAGACGAGCAATGTCCGGAGGAATGGGAGGCAAGGTCGCCATAATATGACGGGCAGAGCGAACGGCGTACAAGCTAACTGAGTTAAGAAAGAAAGTCTGCCCAACCGAATGGAGGGATTTGTGAGTGTGTCCAGGACAGCCCCATCAGAACTGCGACATTATAGGAGAAACGAGGCGGAGCATGACTCAGCGCCAGAAGGTATCTCTAGGCCATACCGCTGATAGAGGCAGGAGTTGTCCAGAGAACTGGCTCCTGCCCTTCGGGCGTTCGTCTGCTCCACCCTCTCATCAGAATATAAAACCGGGGGACCGGTCGATCAGCTACTGTTTAGGTGTGCATTGATAGACGTGTCAACCGAGAGATGATTGTTTGATGTTGACCACCTGATATCTCTTGCTTTGGCAACAGGGCGGTGACAAAGGGGGCGTGTTGTCGGAGATTTCTACTGAGCGCGAGCGCCAGAAAAAACAAGGTACCGCGTGGACAGCTACGCCCCGGCGCGATAGCGGCTTCTGAAGAGATAACAGCTGGCAAGTATCACAATCCCGTAAATAGAATTCACCCTGTCACCCTCGAGGGCGAATGAGGTATATACAGTGAGTAGGCTTCTTGGCTTGACAATAAATGATGGGGAAATAAGTTATGAAATACCCTTCTTTCAATTCATGTTTGTGGTGTCAGGGTTATTGATGGAAATGGCTCCGAACCGGATCACGGACCTCTTACGTCCCATTCCCACGAGATTTCCGAAACCGAGACCGCCGCGTGGTCGACAATCTGGGCGGCGGGCCAATTGCGCCAAGACGTAGAAACCCACAAGACATTGAGGTGCTGCTCGGCGTCCTTATAGATGAATTGGTGGGTGCAATTATCTCGTATAGTTACCACCTGCCCTGGCAAGACGGTGGTAGCTCAGGAAAGGCCGCCATAGAGCAGCGCTTCAATACAAAACTGAAACACTGATCCGCACCGCTTCCTAATTAATCTTACTGTACCCGTACTTCCTCTGCGTATGTTCACCATTTGAAAATAGACGCGACAATCACTACCCGCGTCGACCATACTCGAGCTATCTTTTCGGTGGTCGCTGCTTACGGTGACGTTGGTGAGACGCTTGCAGCATTTCCAACTCCAAATCATACCGATTGTGGCCACACTCTCAGCGCCACTGGCAGGCAGGTCAGGGATTAAGGTACAAGGAGCATGACATCTCCTTTCCTAACGCTTGCGGACTCAGCGATCGGGGGGAACCTCCCAGGGTAATTTGAACGCTAACTGAAATTCCCTCTGGTGATTAGCACAATTATCGCCTAATGAGCGCAGGAGCATTTTCCCGATGTCTCGGACAAGGTGCAGCCATACACTGGTAGTGACTTTGCGTGTGAGTCGTGATGGCGATACTTGCTAATTGCTATACCAGTACGGTGATGTGCCTCCCAGCCAGCTGCAAGGAAGCTGGTTGTCTAAGACCCCTGTTTCGCATATTCTTGACACCTCAATAAGGAACAAGTTGCAGTTCTCGGACTAGGGCCACGGTTTGAGGAGCAAAGGGGGACAGAACACAGGGCGGGACAGGTAGACAGGTGCACCAAGCCCGCTGCCCTCATTTTACAAAGCACCAGGAACGCTGATGGTTGAAAACATTATGTCGTGTGGAATAGAGATACTGTAGTAATTAAGGAGCCCCTTGTAGGCTCATTGTATTAGTACAAACTATACGGTAACTTGTAGGTGGGTAAGCAATAGCTCGCAGTATCATTACTATGACAGCGGCCAAACGTACTGTGGTAGATTAAATAGTCGCCCAGACACGTGCCTATTTTTGAGTAATGTCTCGCCTTGCCGTGGACGTGGATAACGTAAGTCATGAGATATCTATAACCAGGTTGAATGATGGTCAAAAGGGAAAGAAAAAAATTGCTATATCACCCACCAATGACACTCTCCTGACTCTGGCGCACTGAACGGGTCCATCCTCTGGACGCGTGGGGGACTTTCACAAGTTCAATTTGCACGGACCCATCAGGGGCTCTGGGAGCAGCTTCACTAGGGAACGTAGTTGCTCCAGATCTGGCTCTAGATGCCAATACGCGACCAGTCGACATTTCGCGAATAGAAATGCGGTTGTTGAGCGAAACGAGGAGCGTATTAGAGTATCTAAGCGGACATTTGCCTAATATCAGCACCACAAAATCTAAGGAGCAACGGTGGTCTGACAATTTCCCGAGGATAGCAGCTCTAAGAAACGATCATCAACGATGGGGTGGAGACGGAGATACCATGAGACATACGGGCAAATGTACCAGTTCTTGCTCTATGTCGATCATATACGCATCAGTGGCAGAATAAACGGTGCGTGAAGTTACGTACGGGAAATGCAGCAACCATGATCAACGTTATGATCCCATCAGTGGCTAAAAGCGCAAACAATGAGAATCCCAAATCCCAACTAGAATCGAAAGCGCACATACATGTCAGTACATTGGTCTCAATCGTCAGCTGCACAATTCTCGATAACGCATGGTCACTGAAATACTTATTTCCGGCGTTGCGTCGTCTCGTCAGCTGCAAGGCGCCGCATGAGTCGTCAGTAAGCTGCTCCCCGGGCGCGACGTGTCATATTTACGAGGTAGAGCATCGCAGAAGTGATGAGGACGTCAGCCAAGGTGTTTCCGATAAGCCAGGTCTGTAGGCATCGGAATTAGGTGGGTAGATTGCGGACTTGGTAGCCTTACTAATCCAAGGATCTTAAGCTTCCGCCCGCTAGGGAACTTCTTGAGTACATGCGTCTGCTATCATGAGTGAGGATGAAAGCAGCCAATGGATGAGGCTTACATAGACACCTCCAATGAAGGCTGCTGTTGTGTCAACAATAGAGCACTGTAATTAATGAAGCTATATGTCACGGAATTCGAGAACTGTGTAACAGACTCACAGTACAAATAATTGCAGATAACCACCAGACCTTCTTGGCACTGAGAATCCACACACGATACGCGAAGAAGAATTGAACGGCCAGTGAAACAAAAGAACCAATAATCGGCGCGTCGATGGAAGATACGTAAGGATATTCGAGATGATTCATATTTCCGAAGCCGGAGGCAAACCAGTAATACAAGTCCGCGCCGCTGAGGGCTGTTTGTACTGTTTCTATAAAAAATACCGCGTATACTTCACCAGCTGTCATTAGAGAGAACGGTAGATAAAGAGATCACGTGCCCAATAGCTTGAGTAGTTTCCTATCTTCCGGAAAGTTGTAGATGTACACGTCTTGGTCATCTCATGAGTAAGAAGGACTGTAGGAGAATGTGATGACTCGCTCACACAGCTGGACGATCAAGACCCCATACAACATCCAATTCAAAACGCTCCCAACCAGCTGAACAGAGAATCGTAAATAACAACACGGACATTGGATGGTTGAATAACGACACATACTCCGGGCGCAGCACTGAAGGAATGGGCAAGATAGATGGCCACGTAAGAACGCGTGTCAGACATAGCATCGCAACTTACATCTCAGCAACGTTTGCAGGGATGGGAGGAAGAGTTGACATGATTTACCAGATCGGAACAAGAGTATTACAAGGCACGGTTTAAACCAAGGTCAAAAGTAGGCTTTGAAGGTACCAATTTTGAGCTCGCAGATATAATATGAACTGAGCGGAGACTGACTCATCATAGGACATCGCCATTCTGATGGGTGCTAAACATAGTCTGGGAGTTGGCTTGAGCCTCTAAACTTGCCTAACGCATTCGAGTTCGTGGATCACGGGTGGTGCCAAAAGATTGGTTTGACCGAGCACTCCGGTGGAGGTGTATGGGGCCACGATACTTTGTTCTGGTAATCGTTACATACAGGCAGAGCGCGAGCGCTGATGGGCTTTATGTTTAGCCGGCTCCAAGGAAATCAGATGAAGGAAAGACTACCCGCCCACATACACGAACTATATTTTGTAAATCGTTCATGAGATTCAGGAACACCGAGGTGTTGCTGTCAGGCGAGTCCACTTTCGAGGCAAACGCAGCTCAGACATGATGGTGTAGACACAGGAGATAGTGAGGCAATGCCCGAACAGGAATCAAAATGGAAGTTGATGACGCCTGACCACATGGTACACCTGTCAGTTTCAAATGATTAGTCTATCCATCTTGACATACCAGGAAGGAAGTGAAGAAGTACCGCCTTCCAATGATTCTTCGCATGTACTCAATCCTCCACAATAGAATCGGAAAAATGTGGAGCTGACCTTGATGAACCCCTTTATCAGCGGTCTGATACATTATAGCACTACGTACTGGTCTAGAATGTGGCTTCTTTCGCCTGGGTTTATTGCCGCTAGTTATTGTGCGCGTGGTTCCCTGGCACAACATGCGCACGATCGGCACACGCATGGTGGAGTTTACGGAACGCCCATTTGAAGCCCGACCAGCCTAGCCAGCATGCACAACATGTCAGTCAACTCGGGCTGATCAGATATTTGATTAATATTAGGGGTTCTGTTTGGTTTCCGTGAAATGTATCGCACAGCCTGCTGCGAGCTGTCCGATTTAGAAAGACCCGGCCCCAGTCCTGTAGCCCGTGTCACCGTGGCGATCCGAGCTGGAGGAGCAGCGAGGGTGAGAACAAGCGAGTGTGCGACTACCGTATGTGAGCTCGGGCTTGCGGCGGACGCTTCCCATAACCGGGATGACGAGAGTAGATCGAACCTACGAGCGCATCTTTCACCCTTTTTCTGATATTCATTAGGAGAATGCGGCGAATGCGCAGAAAATCTGATTCGCTTGTGAAGCCAGATGACGAGTGGATTTCCCTGCAATGTACTGTATGGATGGTATACAGAGCAGCACGTACGTGCGATCAAAGACAAAAGGCCATCAAAAACCCTTCCAGCACATGGATGATGGGTAACGACCAACGGCATTATTCAGGCATCACATCCAATGGTTTTAGCCAGGTGATAAGCGCATATTCGTAACAATTCTACTTGACGAAGCGATCACGGCGGGCAGCGGCGGAAAAACCAACTCAGCTTATATAGTTGACTGTGGGATCAATCACTTGAACCCAACAGCCACTGAAACATTCACGGCAACTGTGTGGATTGTTAAAGAAAGATAAGGTAGCGACCCACGTCGTACTCGTGGACTACCTACTATAGCTATGTCTAACCGTTGCTGCGAGCTGGAGTCTTCTGAAGGGACACTACACGTGACGATCAAATCCGGCCGCGTGACGTCGGTCGCACATCAAGAACCCAGGGAAAGTGAATTACAAGTCGGAAATGTGCCAGTGAATACATGTTGATTGTCGAGTGCAGCGGTGGGATGAACCGACAACTGAAATTTGTGCAAACACAATGAGTCACGTGCTCAGAGGGGCCAGTCTCGTACCTCACTACTCCGATTAATCTTCAGACGAAGTATTATATTATAGTAAATGATGTAGTACACTTTATTCGAATATTAATACCGATCAATTCGGCACTGAAGTGAAAAGCTCTTTTAAAGTATCGCAAGGGAGTGTACTAAGCTGCGAGGGCACTTCGATATCGATATGGGGTCTGGGAACCCAAGTTGCAAAAGCTGAATTCCTTGCCCTGGACCAGGGAAAGAAATTCAGCTTCTGCAACTTGAACATGGCGCACACTCAGGCTGCGCTCCATCTTTGGTTCCTATATAATACCCTCATTCGTCTCTCTTGGAGAAAGCAAATCAGTGCACGACCCGCGAAGACCGCCCGGAGTGGCCTAATAGAACCTCCATCTAAGTAGTACATACCATACAACGTGCGACACAGGCAGTCTATACATAGCGGTGGTATTACGCACCACTATGTTTAGCATACGAAGTACCAATTACAAACCCTCAGCAATCCAGACAACAGTTAAAGAAAACCCAACTAATTCAAGTTTACGCGACTTGAGTATCTGCAAGTCGAGCTCCTGTTAGTTATAGGCATACAGAAGCATCACACCACTTACGAAAGACCATCCTACCCTCCTCGATCTCTACAGATGATCCTGCCTTAAATGCAACCGGTGGCCTCATTACTATGGTGTCCATGCTCCCGTCGGAGCGGGAAGTGACAGGGAACGTCGTGGCTGGAGATCTGACTGTCACCCCATTTGTGGTCTCCGCTTCACGGATTGAAATGCGATTATTGAGTGAGACAAGAAGTGTGTTCGAATATCTGCGAAAACCGTCACTATGTGTATAGACAGAAAAGAATGAAATCGAAACGATCTTACAGTTTTCCAAGGATGGCGGTTCTTGGGAGACAAACATTTATAAGACCAAGCTCAAGGAAAAGGTAGGAACTTACGGGCACGTGTACCAGTTCTCGTGCTATGTCGACTTGCAATCAGCTTGGAACTTACAAGGCTCGAGAAATACCCACAGGAAATACCACAACCATCACAAGTGCAACAATTCCCACGGTTGCTGAACATCCGTGAGACAAGTCGGAAGACAGGTATTAAGAATATACTTGCTCGTCATTATGTTGGTCTCGATGGTCAATTTCACGATCCTCAACAGGGCATTGTCACTCACAAGGCCATCCCTTTCCTTACGTCTTCTTGCTAGCTGCGGGAAATAAGGGCACTGTCAGTTTCGAAAGACCCACTCTGAATAGATATGTCCTATATTTACGTGATAAAGCATCGCGGAAGTGATAAGGATATCGGACGTCGTGTTTCCAACGAGCCAAGTCTAAGTGAAATCGAAGTTAATCAGGACAAACGGGTGACTCTTCAATACAAATACTATAACATACAGTGGCAATGACCTTCAGTGCCCCACCACGGACGAACCTACCACGAACATGTGCCTATTCCAGCGGAGAAGAATGAAAGCGACGCGCATAATTTGATCACACTCACATAGACACCCCCAGTGAACGCAGCTGCAACGTCAATTGTTGAGCACTGCAGGGAAGAAAAGTACTAGACGATGGAACATTGAGGACAAACTCACCAGACAGATGAGAAGGCATAGCCATCTAGACTTCTTCCGGCTGAGCACCCAAATTCGGTAGGCGAAAAAGAATTGGACGCTCAGAGACACCACAGATTCAATGACCGGGGCGTCGAAGGCAGACACAAAAGGTGACGTGAGGTGATTCAGATCACCATACCCAGAGACGAACCAGTAATAGAGGTCTGCGCCGCTGAGAGCCGTTTGCACTGTTTCAAGTAAAAATATAGCATATACTGTATAAGAGCCGTTAGTGGGTCAGAGCAGTGGAGATGATAGACGGGTTGCATGCCGAGCAGCTTGAGGAGAGGCTTGTCTTTTGGGAAATTGTAGGTATATACATCTTTAAGGTCTGGTGAGCGATCCTGCCAGCATCACCAGAAAGGAGACAAGGCTTACAAAACTGGACTACTAGAACCCCGAACAAGGTCCAGTTCCACAGTTCTCCCCAGAGCTAAGATGTGTGAAAGTGTGGGTGCGTCTACTCGTTCTGCAGGAATCACACACGTACTAGGGGCGCAGCTCTGGGAAGAGAAGTTAGGTACCAATACCAAGAACGTAGCTCCGACGCTAGAATACTTACATACGGATAACATGTGGAGGATCAAGAGGCAAGTCTGCCATGTTGTAGAGAACAATGTACAGCTCTTTGAGTTAAGAAGATAGCGTACCAGCCTAGACAAGGGCCGTGCAGATATCTGGGCATCCACGACAAAACGACGACATATAGTGGAGACGAGGCGGACGATGACTCAGCATCTAACGATATATCCCAAGCCACAAGGATAATACAGGTAGAATTTGATCCGTGAACTTGGTTTTCTGTTTCTTAAAACAGAGCGCTCGAACACTGAATTAGACAATTACGTCGAAATATCATTTTGTCAGTCGCATTAAGGTATACGTTCTTGTACTAGCTAGGAAAACGAGAGATGGCCATTTGAGAGCTTGAGACCGTTGGGCAACAGGGTGTTGACAAAGGATGTAAAGCTGAGGTCTCCTGTGTCGAGAATGAATGGATAGCAGTCGGCAATCTCCGAGTTCACCGCTTGATCGAGCTTGTGGGACAGATATAGCGCGGAATATGAAATATCGTCATCACTGAAAGGTGGCGTCGTCGTCGCTCCTGGCCGACCGGAGACAGAGGTGATCGCCAGTGGATCATTCTCAGGCTGACAAGTGAATATTGTTGATGCTACTGAGTTGGAAGCCAACTATACCAGAGTAAGGTGACAGCAGGTGAGAGTCGAGTCTCTGCAAAACCTCGGGGGTGCTCACCTTCTCGACGGTCTCGAACTGGAAATCTGTAGTGTTGCAGGCACCCGGTCTCAACGGCAGGGCCAAATTTGATTTCGAGTTGACAGCCCGGAAACACTCTGCCAGGTAGCATTACTGCACAGTAAGCACGAAATGGATAGCGTTTTCCTTGACTAGTACCTACAGCGTTTCTCAAGTTCCCAGCATATATTCCGGCCGCCGATCATTTTGGCCTCGATGAGGTTGTAAGTTGGACCGAGGAATGCCATTGCCACCCATAAGCTACTTTGGGGTCGGGACAGTAGTTGCACTTGGGCGCAAGTCGCCTCAATGCGAAACCAGCTAGCTCCCCATCGCACATATTCTAGCTACTGTTTCAGTGGTGCCAACTTCGAGGGTCATCGGATGCCTACCGCATTTCCCACTTCAGAATCGTATCCCATGGCAGCAGACCCAGAAACATGACTTGGAATACAAGGAGCATAATTCATATGCTTCGATACGCTTGAGGACTCGGACTGGTGTGTGATGTTGTACGGGTATGGCGAGGGTTAAGGTAGTATCAAACTTTAACGGGAGATCTGCATCGTGGCTGGGCCGCGAGGAAAGTAGTTCTCGGGGCTCCCGATCGGACTAAAGTGGCGCCTCACAGCGATGGTTGCGGTTCCCGAGCTAAGATTATAACTTAAAGAGTGAGATGAGACAGTAGTGGCGCACGAGGTGAACGTACCTCAAAGTCAGCTATGCTCCGACGATTTCGCACGGGGACTTTTGCGGCCTGCCATAACACGAGAGAGAGAGACTGCTCGCTTCAAGTTGTGAACTTGAAGTGGGTACATATTATGAAATGACTTGTAGAGCGCGTGAGTAATACATGAACCAGGAGTATCATCTCCGTGACAGTCTTGAAAATGGATTCCACTAAATAGTGGAACAATTTGTGCCTACAATTGAATGATGTTTTGCCTTGCCGTAGATAACGCAGATTATGAGATAAACCTTGGTCGAACGACAGCAAATTGTAGCAAAGGTGACTCACCAAGGGCCTTCACCTGACCCTTGGCCATTCATGAACAAGTAAAGGATGTTTTTCAGCGAGCACGATGAGATGGTTGGACAAGAAGTCGGCACACGCTACCTTCCTTTTTGGTTCTTCTCATTCTCACGCGTCTAAGTTACCTTAGAATTCTGAGTCAGGTTTAAGCTTAAAGTGCAATCGAGATATGTGCTCGGATGGAAAAGAGTGTAAAAAGTGTACCCAGTGACGATACCGGTGACAGAGCTGCACGTGGGGCACTCAAAGACAAGGAGAGATAGTGACACAGATCCACACAATACAGGGTTTCAAGAACCTACTAGCCATGCACGGCTAAGACTTAAACTAAACGAGCGAGACAGGAAGTTCAAGTGGGCCAAAATCTAAAGTACGGCGGACGTCTGTGCGTCCTGGGGACGAGGTGTGACAACGGTGAGCTGACAATTCCCATTTCCCATCGTGTTCGACTTAAATACCCTCGGGCTGTTGCCTACCCTGAGGAGAATAGTGAACATAGTGCTGATTAAAGGTCGGCTCTCGCCAAGAAGCATTCAAGTCAGTGAGTCGACGAGACAAGGCACAACCGTCACTATGACAGTTAGCAATTGCATTGCATTCAAATGATAACACGATAACACGCGATTTGTTATACCTATCCATATTTTACAAAGATAACTCGAATCACAAATATCTATAAACCAAGCTCGAACGACAGCCGCAAAGAAAGGGGTGGCACCACTCACTTGAAACCCTCTCCAGACCGCGACGCACCGCCGAATGTGTTCATCTTTTGAACACGCGAGTTGAGTTTTCTAGTTCAACATGCATAGTACTCGCTGCCTCTGTGTCTCCGGATGCGACCATGACGCTGGAAACTGCCCCTTCTCGGCCTCGGTGAGTCAATCCCGCGCGAAGTGAAATGCGGTTATTCAGGGAAGCAAAGAAAGTATTCGAGTATCTGGGTTAACATTTGCTTAATATCAGCACCGTAAAATATGTGAAACAACGGTGGTCTGACAGTTTTGCCATGATGGAAGCTCTGAGAAGCGATAATGAGATGATAGGATGGAGCCAGGTGAGTCCAAATGATGGCTTACGGGCAAGCGAACCATTTCTTGTTCTATGTCGGTAACTTGATCAG